>OZ010738.1:134521048-134546048 GCA_963932295.1 Tipula lateralis
CAGCAAAAAGAAGCTGCTTATTAAAGTAAAATAAACTTTCTGGTCAAGACCACCGGTCAAGTGATCCCCATCCAATGTTAAGAATGTCACTCAAGAAATCTTATCCATTTACACTTATATGAATAAAGAAAACAAAATTATTTAAATAAATTATTATTTTCCATGGAAATAAAGACAAAAGTTATTTAAGAGTACAACATACCATAGTACATATCAAGTATATACCCAAGAGCAAAATTATGGACTTTATTGACAAAATAAAATCAAGAGAAATATTAACCGTTCCCTTAAAATACGACTTTCCTAAAATATAAGCAAGCCTCTGCTAAATCGAACTTCAACATTTTCGCCAATTCAAATCTCGCCAACAAATAGGTAATTTTACTGATCATAAATATTATAGTGGTAGTGATCGTATTAAAACAATCTTCCCTAATCTTTCCCAACTCCCTTCTACCATTAATATACATGGCACTACATTAAAACCTCAATAGTTTTATAGATATATTCATAATTAAATTATAGATATAATCTTAAATTTAATATAAGATACAAATATGAAAGCATCATTTTCAAAACTTTTGAATAGCAAACCCATCAATATGGAAGGTTTTGCTGTATGTACCGATATATATTTATGTATATATATACATATTTTTAAAATTGTGTTGTTCTTTTTTCTCGTGCAAGTGAAAACCTGCACAAAATATAAAATAAAAACAAATAAAATTTCTCTAACCAACATAGGAAAGGATAGGAATTTTGATCGACGAAACGAAAAATATGTGGACGAAACGAAAATATGTTATATACAAAATATTTGTAACTAGGACATTCAAATGTAGACTGTTATGAATGTATTTGCGTTTTCAACATCAAATAAAATGTAAGTTGCCAATTACATTGAATGTATATATAGTTGCCAATACAACGATCGCACAATGGCAGTGATCGCGTTAAATTTAAATCTCTTTTACTGTATGCTTTGATACATACATAAAACAAAATATTAAAAATTGTTTAAAGGAAAGGGAAGTACATATATAAGAACGTTAGAAATCTAGAATTGTATGAAGAGCGAATTATGGGATGGGGAATGAAGTAACTAAACGAGACAAAACGAAAGACACATCGCATGCGATCGTTTCCAACGGAATATTGTGATGTGATATGAAAATGATGTATATAGAAGACAAAAACGTTATATATTATAAATCATTATCAACTTAAATTCACAGTAAATGTAAAATGTGGTATTTTTGAAGTTGAATTATTACAACCAATTCATAGAGTTGTACAAAAATTTTTTAAACTCTATAAAAAACAAATTTAAAGAAGTTATAAAGGCTAATAACTCTACGAGGACAAATTAAATACCAATATATGTAATTATGGAGTGAAAGAGAAAACCATATTTATTTTTTATTAATTTTTCATCTACAAGAAACATTTAGAAACAACTTTTGTTTAATTTATTTCTGGACGTCAATTTTGCAACACGTGATTTGTCAAAAATAGAAAATAGATAAAATTGAATATCGTGCTTTAGTTAAATTTTTTGTAAAGATTAAAAAAACGCTAAATTTATTTTCGATTTTACGTCAAAAGTTTATTGTGCATGTGGGCCAAAATATTCTACTGTAACGACGAAGTATGTTTAATTATTTAAAATTGGTAGAAAATCACTAGTAAATGATAAGCGCCAGGGAAAACGACAGGACGACGCCATCACGCATGAATAACGTTATTTTGGCTGACAATTTTGTATTAGAGGACCACCGTGAATTATCGAGAAATCTTAGGGTTTCTTTTGGTACCACATTTACAACTCTGCATGAACATCTTTATCTTTCAAAAGAGCAAGTGCAAGATGGGTTTCCCCGTTTGTTAAACCCGAAACAGAAAAAAATTCATAAGGCTAAAATTGCATAATCTCCTCTGGGTTAAAGAAATCGCTCACCCATCCTATAGTTCAGATTTGGCTCCTAGTGATTTTTTCTGTTTCCAAATTTTTAAAAAACAATTATGGGGCCGACAATTTTTAAATAATGATGAAGTTATAACCGTTACTGAAGATTATTTTGAAAACCAAAACAAAACTTTTTTTTCGACGTTTTAAACTAAATTATTTGTAAGAAGTAATAATGCATACATATTAGAATGAAAAACAAAAACAAAATGATGAGATGTTGAAAAATAAAATTTCTCTAAATATGCTCTTTTGTACGTATGCTACGAATGTATTGATTTGTCCTCGTTAACAGTTTGGTTTGTTTAACAATACTGAGTTTTCGTTTAACTGCTAATTTCCTGAATTTAATACATACTAGTTCTTTTTTTTGCTTTTTAACGTGCTATTATCATCTAAGCGTGGTATTTATAATGACATTATTTTCATTAAATTAAATTTGTTTATATTGCAGAGTTTAACGTGGATTACATTGAAACACTTAAAACAAGCAATAAATCATTATTATTTTTTTTGTTCAAAACCACTCAGTCATATCGCTATAATTACGTGTATCTTACCTGTTACTAATCAATTATGGAATAAAAACCTAAAAAAAATTATTCAGCTAATTTATCATCATGGTGTATAATAATTTAAAAAACTTTTTTTACAGAAATTAACACACTTAAAAATAATTTTTTTTTCTATTTTAATCTATTTTCAGTGTGATAGCGAAGGCGATGATGATAAGGTGAGTGAAGTATTTTTTAAATATTTGGTTTAGTTTAAATTGTATTTGTATTCGATTAAAAGATTACAATATTTAAAGAAATCCAAGTATTCACCCAAAAAATGTTATAAGTATCAATTGTTTGCACGGGTGATGACTTGTGTTAAAGATTTAATTTTTGTTTTATGAGCAATATTATTAAATATTTTTACATTTTGGTAAAAGTGAAATATTTTTGAGCACATATTGAACTGGTGCGAACGAAATAAACTATATTTCAATGATGAAATTTTTCTATGGTTTAAATATCGAGCTTTGTGTGATTTATAAACAATATTATATACATATATGAACTGTTATCTTCAAAATGCAGTGTCTTATTAACAATTTTTGTACCGCAATAAATAAACCTTCCACTTCTTTATTATTATTTTTTGACGATTTTGATTCAAATTGTTGGCCGCACCGTGTCAACAATTCGACTTCGACCAACAATTATTGTAAAAAATTAAAAGATTCCAGATCACTCTACGCAGTGGTGCATTAAAACTAATTCGATATGTGCCAGTAACGCGTTTTTGGTTATATATTTTTTGACTGGTTTTTACAGGTCATTGCAGAGAGTGATCTGGCATCTTCTGGTTGCTTGCATCAGCTCTTCATACTGATGCAAGCAACCAGAAGATGCCAGATCACTCTCTATGCCGTAGAGCCATCGTTGCCGACAGCGACCTCTTCGACTACCGAAAAGCGGCTCTCCCTTCAAAGATCGCGAAGTGACCGAGCTAGCGTACTCGCTGTCCTTTGATTTCATGCACGATATCAGGAATTTGCATTAAATTCCTGATCTCGTGATTGAACAGAACTCGGTATGTGCCATCAACGTCACGTTCGGCCATATATCACACGCATGATTCTTCTCTCGAATGCTAGAAGCTCACGTACTTATCCGTCAAGGTTCAACTCTCACATCCATACATGACAACGGGTCTGATCAATACTCTGTACAATTTTCGTTCAGCTTATCCGTATTTGCAAGTTATTTTTGTTTCAACAGTGGGCGTAGAGGATATAAAGCTCTTATTACTCCTTCAAACGTGTTGTTACCACTACTGAAATCATTTGCGTCTGGGTCTCTAAAACCAGAGATCATATATTTGGTTTTGGACTCGTTGATTTTGAGACCAACGAACGCTGAAAACTGTTTCAGTGGATCAAGTATCTCTTTCACTCCGCTGTCATTTAATCCAATCACAAAAATTTCATCTGCATATGCAAAGTTGATTGAAATATCGGAATAAGATATTGTCTTGAGGTTAGTTTCACTTCTACGATGGATGTATTCTAACATAAAATTAAAAAGCGTCGGGGACAGTACATCTCCGTGCCGAACACCAGAAGTAATTGCAAAAGTTCTCGATAGCCTGTTCTCAACTTTAACACAGCATTGTGACTGCGTTACTGTCATTTTTCACAGATATAAATATTTTTTTGGTATTCCTACATATTCAAGCGCATACCATAGCCTCGATTGATCGAGTCGTAGGCTTGTTAGAAACCTAAGAATACCTGGTTTACATCGTCAGATGTTTCGTAGTAATTGGAAAGAATCATCCGTAGCGAAGAAACTTGATCAGTGACTGACCGATTTGGATGGAATCCTCCTTTGTTGTCATCGATTATTTCCTCCGCCAGAACAGTAATTCTTCCCAAGATAATGTATGACAGTAACTTATGTACTATGCAAAGGAGAGCTATACCTCGATAATCCTCGCTTTTAACCGAACACCCTTTTTGAGGCTTGGTCATAATGCAACCTTTTTCTTTTATTCTGGCATAGTTTCATAACTCCTTTAACGAACCCATGCGAATTATGCTTATTGCTGAGTTCTTGTACTCTTAATACCTTAGCTTCCCATCAGTCACGCTTCTTCTGTCTAAAAATTCTTTTAGTTTTCCTTCTAGCAGAAGCTACTTTATTTTTCTTTGCGATTATAAACCGAGTTTTCCCTTCATTATGGGCTATATTTCGTTTTCACTATATTGATTGTTTGCTGGGTGACAAAAACAGTGTTCCCACACAGTGTTTACTTCATTAGTCTGGTAAATTGCAATCTGATATTGCTGACAAGATTTTCTTAATTTACAGAATCATACATTTACAGAAAAATCGTGGTGTATATTTCTCTGTCCTCCCTGATTTGTATGACAATTTCCATCGTTTCTTTGCAATAATCAGATAATGATCACTGCATAATGATAATGCTCAGAGCATACGATCTCACATCTTGAACTACCCGAGCCTGCTCTTGTGTAATCAGCCAATTTAGCTTCGCTATGTTTTAAGTTGATAAGTCCAATCAGATATTTTTATGAGAATAGAATATACTTGCCACTTTGAGATCATGAGCAACCGAAAATACAAAATTTTTTTCCCATTTTCGTGTCGGAAGTACAGACCTATACTATTACATAAGTTAGTCTGATTTCTGCCTGCTCTAGCGTTTAATTCACCAATCTTACATCTTGTTCAGTTATAGAGGTCATATACAATTATTAAAATTACAATGAATCTTTATCATGGGGTTAACTTACATCAGTGGGCGCATTTACACAAAAAATCGACAGGTTGGCGAATCTAATGTGCAAGCGTAGCTTTAAACGTGCCAGCATAATATTAAAAATTTAAAACTTATTTAAAATTTTTAATATTAAAATTAATTCTGTTCATTTTTTTTGTTGATTTATATTTATACATATGTAATATAGTTAAAAATTATTTTGTGTTTTTCCAATATACTTTTACTTTTCATGTGTTTTTGCACTTGTACCATTAAAATTATTCTTGTAGTTGGTAAAATTGCAATTATAATATTTAACTATTGCAATTATAATTATATTTAATTATATTTTATCAAATTATACAAGATGAAGAATATCAGTAAATTGCTGGTGTAAATACTACCTGTATTCAGTATTGTCAACTATTCGGCTAATAATCTTCATTAAATATTTTTCAGTATACTCCATAATTCGGTATGTTTTTTTAATTTTCGCGCAATTTGTCCGACATATAATACAATTTATATTTTTTTAAATTGTGCGAGTTTTCTACTTCGTTTTAGTTTATTTTATTCGAATTTAATTCAATTTAATGAAGGTAATAAATATTATTATTATTACTGAGCTTTAAAAATAAATTAAGTAACAAATTTTATTATATGTTATAAGGCTATATACCACCAGAGACTGAACAAACGAGTCTTTCGTTTTTATGGTGTGTGCAATCGGTCGGTGGTTAAATGGTTATGGTTTGTGTGTTTTTATATCATAAATATGGGTACCGATATTTGTTGTTTGTATTTATGAAAAGAAAAAATGAGACTGAAAATTAAAATTCGTTTATACTTTTTCTGACATCGAAAAGAAACATATTTTGCGATAATAGCATGCGCACAATTTTTTTATATACGAGTATACTCGTATATGGAGATATTACGATACCAAATTATTTCTTTTTTATAAGGGGATAGGACAATGTTTATGTTGATATGTTGATTTTATTTTGCATGATAAAATATACATGAAATATAAATCTATGAAATAAACAAAAGGAGAAACATTTTCTCTGTTGATTAAATTTTCGCTTTTTTTCTGTTTATTCAATAAAGTTAAAGAAAGTAAGTTTGTAGGTTGTGGATTAAGTTGTTTGCATTCAATTCGGCAAATCTTTTGAATGTTGTTAGTAATCTTACAAATCAAAATATATATTTTAATTTCATTTATTAGTGTTGCTTACTATACTATGATATTTTATGGATATTAAAGTAAACAATATAGAATGTTTATCTTATAGATATGTAGTTGTATATGCGCCGAGTTAATCAAGTTGTCTGTCATCACTTGTTTCATGTTTGTCTAAACATATATTTTATGTAAATTAATTTTATATTTGAATAATTTAATAACCTAAAAATGGGTGTGTAATTGATTACTTACAAAATTGCCCATTTCGAACCGTGTTGCTTTATTGTTCTCGTCGTTATTTATCAAACATTTATACTTTCTGGACTGTTAAAGTATGAAATAATGAAGCAAATTAATAAAACGTTATGTTTTCTTAATTGTTGATTTGCATACTCGAAAAATGCAATTAATATGGAATGGTGATCTTTATTTTTTATAAATATTTTCAACTTTATTTATAAATGTTTTCAACAGTTATTTTAATCATTACTATGATTTCATCTTTTGAAATCATAGTAATGATTAAAATAACTGTCATCTATCGAAGAAATCTTTTCTTTATTCACCATAAACATCTTACTTGGCCTATTTTGGATTTTACTCTAGTGACGTTAAGTAGAGGAAAACGAGTACTCACAAACAATACCTTTATCTGTAGTTTTTAAAGTATTGAACTTTATTAGAAAGTCCATTGCTTTAAAAAAGCTTAAGAATGTTAAAATATCAAAAAAAAATCTTAACTTTTTTATTTCATTCTGTTCTTTTATGTATAACTCTGTCAATATAAAAGGCGCATTAAAAAGAATAATTTATAATGATCTTGGGAATTTCTTTGGCAAATTGCGAACAATTGCATTTGGTTAATGATCACCGCTGCAAATGATATTTAGGCCTTCAATTCTTGTTTCAATTGTACTTTGAATGCGTTTAACAATAATTCTTTTATAATTCGATTAGTGGTGATGTAGAAAAGTTCCATTTGCTGTGTATAACAGAGAAGTAAGATTGGTGGTTCTGTGGTAAACTTTACGGCAAGCAGAAATATTTTACCTTGGTTTATTTTCTTGATTTTGGCAATAAATAAATGGCTCTGGTTGTTTTAAATGGTTGATTTATTTGAGTAGTTCAATAAATTTAACCTTAAGGTTAAATATAAATAAAATATTTTGTTTTATTCAAATAAATATAGTGGAATTTTCGTATCCATATAGTGGAATTTTCGTTTGGAATAAATTTTACAACACTGAAATTCTAACATGAATTTTAACATCTTGAATTATATTGACTTGAAAAACCTTTTATTTTTAACTTTAAAAACCTTCGTTATAAAACAATTGAATTAAATCAATCCTCTTAAGTACCAATGATAATTGTTTACTATAGATTAGATAATTTTGCTAATGAATTGTTAACACAAGTTATCAAAATATTTGCTAGCCCATTCAAATTGTCATTTTAAATGTCTCCATATGATTTTATTTCTATAATTTACTGTTTAGTACTGTGATATTTCTTATAGTTTGCAACAAATTTTTCGGTTTATTATAAATAAATGTATACTACTATATTTTTGTATATGTTTAAGTGCATAATAACTATGAAGATTTTTTGTACCTGGCTGTACCGGGAATTCTTTGTTTTGAAAATATAATAGTTATTGAACTGAAATATTTTGGATCTAAAAATACAAATGTGTCATAGTATGCACTTAGGCATTTATTTTATTAAGATAATTAAAATTTTATCAAGTAAATATTATTAGCCGTTGAATGCTCATATAAATCAAAAACGATCATAAAAACTCATCTCGTAATTCATATATACTAATTCCGCGTGTTTTTTCCTGACCACTGATACAAATTCTTCTACTCCCACGCTACCGTAATAATTAATTGAAATAACGTTAAACATTAAAAGAAGCTGTACAAATTTTAATTTTGAGTATTTTCGTGAAAAATTTATACAATACATAAAGAAAAATGTAAATAACTTTTATAATAAATTAAATAATTTTTATAAATTATTATGATGATTTGTTTAGTGTTTTCATTTTTACCCTCTTCACACACCATAAATAAAAACAATTTTAAATAGAAATTAGTCATAAATTAGCATCTTAGATGTAGGAAAAAAATAAGATAACAAGAATATTTATTTGGATCGAAACATTTTATTTTATATATTTATTCAAAATAATGATGACTTTACATAAATTTTTTTGTTCGTTGAGAATAAAATATACAAATACCAACAAAAGAGAATTCACATCAAAAAAATCTTTCACTATAAAGACACCTATTCGTTTTATTTCATATTAAACGCAGGAGATCAGTTGTTTACCGGTTGATTTATTAACCCAACCACTTTATTCGTCAATTCATATAAAAAATTATCGCATGCAAAACATAAAAACAAGATCGGCGCGTTATTTAAAACCATTATAAAAATATAATCGCAAAAGAACCACAAGATAAAATAATTGAGAGTATAAATTAATTAAATATCTGTTTTCTGCTTTATTTTCGTCCATTAAAATAATTTCATTTTTTATTGAATTAATTTTTATTAATAAATAGACTTGTTTAAAATTAATTAAAAAAAACTTGAATGTAATTATTATGCTTATTTTTCTTTTTTATTAAGTACTTAAATGCGATTTTAATATTTTTAAGATTCAAAATATTGACTGATTTATTCCAAATTGAAAGTGATTATTTTATTAAAATTTGGATTGTTCAGTATGTTAAGGCCTTTTCATAATCTTGCTACTGTTAAAGAATTTTAATTAATTATTTATGTATACGATAATTGGTTAAAGTGATATTCAAGAGTCAAATAGAATACAATATTGGTTTTATGTACGCAATTAAAGTATAATGTTATTTTGAATACCACAACATTTGACGTTGGTAATATTTAATAATATTTAATAAACTCAACCAAACTAAGTTTTATCAATAAACAATCTGGAGAATAACGACAAGCTTATCTCTTTTACGAAGTAAACTTCTACCATTTATAATTATTTATGCGCACCTTCATGAATTCATTATAAATAAGTAACTAATTGATAAGGGTATTTAAATAATTGATATGATATGATAGGAGAAGTACAAGCCAACCAGTTACGGTGATCCTAGGTATGTTACTCTATTCCTGGAGTATATTTAGCAGAGTTCCAAATAGATATCTGAGAATTCTTATTCCAAAATAATGCGGGCCCAGACCCTGCTTGCATTTCAACATATAAGGTTTAGGAAATGGAATGTTAATCACAGAAACGACTAAGGTGATAATCCACAGCAGAATCATTGCTAACAGGATTATTAGTAAATTATTATATATTGTTAATATAATCATTTTCACATTGGGATTTGAATTTGTTAGTTTTGTTTTTATTGTTAGTTGAAACGTCTAAATTTATCATATGTATTCGTATTACCTCAACAATTAAAACTGGAGTATTTTAAAAACATCTTTGGGTCATCTCATCATATGCTGTATATAAATGTGTGTCCCTATAATTACCAATCCATCACCATCTAACGCGTGGGAGAATATAAAATTCGCGATGACCCGACAGCATTTCCATATACATTATGATGATCTAATACACTGTCAATTCGTTTGTGAGGGAAACTATTTAAATAACTAATTAATTTAGTCCAGTCATATTTAGCTAACCTGATCATTCATTCCATTCCATTGTGCATCCTATCTCTATGTCCGTTTTAAGATTTTAGAAAAAACAACACAACACACTAAAGAAGATTTCTTGTATAGCACACTACAAACCAATGAGATAAATCACCAAAGCGGTGATCCGTTTCAGAAAGTTTAAAAGTTTGTCCGTTTCAGAAAGTTTAAAAGTTTGTAATAGAATTATTCATACAGCAAAACAGCCACTTATAAAAATAAAATAAACTTTCTGGTCAAGACCACCGGTCAAGTAATCACCATCCAATTTTAAGCATGTCTTTCGAGAAATCCTATCCATTTACACTTATATAAGTAAATTAACGAAATTATTTCAAAAAAATATTATTTTCCATGGAAGTAATAAGGCAAAAGTTTTTTAAGAGTACAACATACTATATGTACCATAGTCTATATGTATCAAGTATATACCGAAGAGCAAAATAGTGAACTTTATTGACTTTTTTATATTTAATTATTGACTTAATTTTATGGAATATAAACCGTTCCTTTAAAAGCACGAGTTTCCTAAAATATGAATTTTATTTTTTATATATCATAAATATATTTCGGCTATCTTCAGTATTTATTATTAACCAAAAAATAAATTTTATTTCCATGCCTTTTTATACTTTTTCCAGGGTGTATTGTTTTGGTTTTTAAGGTGTAATATTTTATGAAGTATTTTTTAAAACTAGTTCGAAAAATTTGTTCGTCATAGTATTAATTTTGTTGTTGAGTAGAAATTAATTTTTGCGATTTTTATATATTTCAAATTCTTCTAGCCTGTTCATTTGGTCGCTTTTTTCATATTGTACATAATTTTTAGGTTTGTATCCATATTTGTGTAGTTGTGTTGTGTTTCATTGATATGGAGAGCAAATCTTGATTCACTTCTCATTTTACCGATATCCTTTATATGTTCATTAAATCTTAGTTTAAAGGATCTACCGGTTTGTCTTATGTAAAATGATGGACAGTCTGAACATGTTAATTTACAAATTCCGCTGTCTAATCTACTGTTACTGTTTTTTACAATTTAAAAGTGGAATAAGTCACACATACGAGGAATTCTTAATATGAATTTCAACGATTCAATAAAATTTTATTTTTATCTTGCACACTTATTTAAAGTTAAGATGCTGTAACAATCTATTAACAATATATTGTTACGATTTCGCCCGTTCGCCGAGTGTTTATTCAAATCATTTATCCGGTTCGATCACTGGATTGTGAATATTAAAGTCGCAAACTTTAATCCTTACAATAAATTTATTTCCCAATAAATTCCACAAATATTTCACAAATAATTATGATTACACTAATTTTCCACAATAATTATCATCACTACAATTATTTTAACAATTCACTTTCACTTTTTATTACTTCCCGATATTAACTCTTTGAAATTCAAAATTGATCTGTCTCGTAACTCAAATGTCTACATCTATTTATACGACGTAAATCCTTGTGGAATATTCCATTACCATTTGCATCTCTACACTTCGCGAATGTTTTTTTCGTCGTATTTGGTTACAGGGTAATCCCAAAACTACTGCTATAATTTTCGACTCTTTTTAATTATCACAGGTGTGATCTGTGATTCGTCACAATAAGTATGTTTGTACTATTTTTGTATTTTGATCTTAAAATAAATAACACCTGAATTAAATAAAGTACAGTGATCAACTTTAACTGAAGTGAGTTTATAGTTCTCATGATACGTTAATTTTTGTTATGTGTGATCTGATTTAAATTAAAAAAATTCTATATCAGCTTTTAAATTACTACAAATTACTACCGAAATACTTAGGCATGCCAATAAAAAAATAAAATTAAATTGCATTTGTATTTAAGGTGAATCAGAAATTTGTTTATTATTATATTACATACATTTTCTAAACTTTTCATTTATATTGAAACCCAAATCATATATAAATTTACGATTGGTAAGTACCCTAAGTATTATTTTGAAAATGTTGATGTTATACTGTATATTTCGCATACAGAGTTTAAACATTAAAATTAAATCGGTTATCTTAAGTACTAACCATAAGAATATATAAATTACACTTATACACAATACTTATCAAAAACTCTTAAAACTTTAAAATAAGCTTAAGTGAGATAACGTGTTGATTTTTTTCCCTCTAAACAATTTTATGAATCATCACGTGTATTATAATAAAATAAACATAAGTTATGAGCCAACCAAACATTATTATACTTTTATTATTATTTATTTATATGCTATCAAATTATTATATTCATTCGTTTCAATCCTAGGTGGTTTGGAAAATATTGCAAAACGGGAACGAATTTCTATATTCAATCGATTAGAGAATAATTCAAATAAATATATTATTTTCTGGAATAGAATTAATGTATTATAGTATCGTAGGTATAAAATAAAATGATTTTATTTTGCTCGGGAAAACAAATATAATTTAATTTTTATTATGGATTGTTGTTTCTATATGCAAATTTTACTAGAACAATAAGTATGTGTATGTAGTATTTGCATGTGATGAGGTAATTATATAGCTAATCTATTAGAAAAAGGTGAAAATAATCGTGTTTAAATTAATTTTTTGTTTCATAAAAATAAACTTTATCTCGTTTTAAAACTACTATCAAATGTCTACAAAAATCGCGGTGGCAAATTATATTCCCAAAATATAATAAAATACACGTCAAAAAAAGTGAGAATTATTATACCAAAATATGGCTCATAATACACGTCACGGTGACGAATGCCATTTGGTGACGATCACGCTAGTGGTATAAACAACTCGTTACCCCAAGATGTTATTGAACAGTGATTGACCATTGGTTGAAACAACATTTTGCTACTACTTGATCCATGATGTATTAATTTTTTTCCATTTTATATTTGTTAATTTAATATTATGTTTCTGAATTCAAATCAAGTTCTTATAAATAACTAAATAAATATTGTAGATGATTTCTATAGACACATTCAATAGTTGAGAAGAGTTAATTGTGTTATTTCTCACTGGTTTTTACCGTCAACTATAGATGTCACTCAATGTAACTTAATGAACCTCTCGTATTATCCAATCATAAATTTGCCAACTTAGAATGTCATTGAACAGTAGTTTGTTAATGTGTATGATAAATTAAAAAGCCGATCACGAATTGGAATAGTAGGAAAACCCAGAACATTTATGGTCACTTTTAGATATGCATCCAGAATAACGACATGCGCAACAACAATCTTCCGAGAGGGAGACATAATATTTTTCATTGGTTTTTAAGACGAAAAACGTGGTATGAACTTATTGTAATCAACCTGAAACATAAACATTCAAACGTTTTTAAGGAGTTATTGTGAATATATCTATTGTAAATGGACTGATTGAAAGTTAGCTAAGAGACATCTTTGATATTTCGATTGTCTTGTATTGTTTTTTACATTCTGTGTGGTTTTTGATATTAAAAATAATGCAATATGATACTCATTTCAAATATATATATGGTAGATATCGACGCTGCCAGTCACCAGTATGACATCTCGAAATGTCATAGTTTGTTTTTATTTCATTAAATGATAGAGCTAATGATTACTCACATACCACCAAAAATATCATATATGTGCGATGTTAAATTCCAAAGGTATAGCTAAAACAATTCTTGTTATCATAGTGTCATTAGAACATTATTGAAATCAAAAAAGCCTTCTCCTGTAAAATCAACAATTTTGACTTGTCATAGTATTGATTGGCAGCGTCGATATATTTTATCTCCTTTTACACGTTTAATTATTTACATATTTGTTATGGTAATTAAAATTTAATTTAACCATTATTATGTAAACTATTATTATTTATTTAATTTTATTTAATCCCTCTTTAACTAAAAAAAATATATAAAGTAACACAAGCGAAACAAAATGTGTCTGCTCCGTGTTGCAATATATAAATTAAGGAGGAAGGCAAATATAAAATATGTGAATAAGTATCATTTGTATAACGTTGATTTGTTATATGAGTTTTCGATTACCTTTCTTAGCAAAAAAAAAAATTATTTGTAAAATTGAAATATTTAGATATTTAGAAATCTATTATTTCGTTGTCATGATACTAACTATATCGATCGCTTAGGTGTTACAACTTCCCATCATTCTAAACTTCGGTTTTATTATATGTAAACAGATGTACGGTGACGCCCGATCTAGTTGTTTGAGTTCCTTCGCCTTATATTCCAATTGATCAATCAATCAGAATGAATTACAATCCTTTAAAATCATATTATAAAATCATCCTTCATCTACTACAAAATTTATATTTACAATTAAATTAAACTTTGTTATCACCGACCAAATGGTGCAATGGTTAAAGCTGCAGCAATTGGAGTAGATGTGCCGGGTTCGAATCCTGATTGGAGTAGGATGAAAGAGGAATCTGAATACGATCGGAGGTCTGAGTGCTGTGTCAATCCGATCTTCACACCAAGTGGACGTGTTTTTTTTTGCTGCTCGGTGTTGTTAAATAAAATAAATACGTTTGTTGTGTGTGTGTGTGTGTGTTTTTTTTTTATTGGTTAAAGTGAGGAAATCTTCAAGAATACGAAGCTACGATCGGCAAACATCACAGCAACATTGACGAATTTTTACCATCTAAAACCACACACCCTCATTCATCCTCCATGCGGAACTATCGTTAGACATTACTTCGCATGGAGGTGACTAGTTTTTAAACTCTTTATTCTCCCCAGCGTCTCAACCTAAGATTGAGATTGCCATGGCTATCTATAGTCATATTATGTTGTTCTTCTCTAGCTCGCTCTAAGCGCCTCAGCTCCTTTAGTACTACTGCTGCCGTGTGACTCACAGCATTCCACTTTTCTTCAGACACAATCATCAGTTCAACTATGTTGTAGGTTGTTGGTCGCTGCCCTAGGACATTCGAAAGCTCTCCGAGTTGTATTGAACCGTGGACATTGAAAGAAAATATGTTCCACATCTTCTTGTAATCCTTTGCAAGAAAGACATTCTGGAGTGTCAGCATGTTTAAATCTGTAAAGGTATGCACCAAAACAGCCATGTCCACTTAGCAACTGTGTGTAATTAACTTCGCCATACGAACAGCGCCTTTGCCATTCTGTCACGTTCTGAAGCTTTACTTTCTAGTTGTTCTCGGTGTAGGTACCATTTCTTTCTTTCCTTGGCAAGTAGTTCGATGGAGATCATCCCTGCAATAACAAGTGTCGCATCATCGGATATTGTGCGAAAGCCACATATCACTCTTAAAGCACCTAGGCGGTAAACCGACTGCAACACGCGTCTATACGATTTAACATCCATCGCATCGCTCCATAAAGGTGATCCATATAGGATGATGGATGTTACCACATTTGTTAGTAGAATCCTTCGACTCTGTCTTGGCCCTCCAATCTTGGGCATAATGCAGGAGAGGGCTGCAGTTACGTTGGCAGCTTTTCTACTCACTATCTTTAGGTGCTTCTTAAAGTTTATGCGACGTCAATTTCAACACCGAGATATCGTAATGAAGGCTGCGAGGGAATTAAAATTCCACCAACATCGATATTTACAGTTTCTATCACCTTCCTACTGGTAATTAAAACTACTTCGATTTCATGGTCAGCCAGCTAGAGTCCAAATGATATCAACCACTTTTTAATGGTCAGCCTACATACCTCCATTATTTTCTATATGGTTTTCGCTACCACAACAACGGCAACATCATCCGCGAAACCCACGATTTCAACACCATCAGGTACACTGAGCCTCAAGACGCCATCGTACATAATGTTCCAAAGCAAACGCCCCAATAATGATCATTGAGGAATTCCCCCCATGACTTTGTATTCCATGATACCATCGTTTGTATTATACATTAATATTCTATTACGAAAATAATCTGAGATGATCCTCCTTATAAACACCGGTACTTGCAGTTCATGCAGACCATTGAGAATATCGTCCTATTTTGCCGAGTTAAACGCATTCTTGATATCCAGTGTGAACACGGCACAGTATTTTTTGGAGTTGTGTGTGTGTGTGTATGTTTTTTTTGTGGCGCAGGGGGGAATCTTCAAAAGACTTCACATGTAAACTATTACGTCGAACATGTGAGAGTGTCGGATTCTTACCGACTAAACCCTAACCCCCGGGTACCTCTTGCCATATAGCTGCATGGAACAACCGTTAGGTATTACTTCACGCGGCCGGCTCAGCTTACGCTGGCCCTAATCGGCTAGAATTAACTCTTTGCTGAATTTCTGCTTCTTTCGAGGCATCTCAACTCACCCATTATCCGTGAGACACTTCTTCTTACTGCGTTCAACTCATCCTCGGATGCCAGCATATACTCCAGCATATTTTCCGGTGTTAGGTGGACCCCACGTGCACAGATACTGCTTCGCTCCTCCGTAAATCGTGGGCACTCGAATACCATGTGCTCTACATTTTCCGATACCCCGATGCATAAAGGGCAATCTGATGAATCCTCATGTTTGAATCTGAACAGGTATGATCTAAAGCAACCATGACCCGTCAGAAACTGCGTAAGATGATAATCCACTTCTCCGTGTCGCCTGTTTAGCCAGGCCTCGATGTAGGGGATCAGGCGATGGGTCCATCTACCTTTCGACGACTCACTCCATCTTCTCTGCCATACAGTGATCGTTTCAGAACGTGCTAATCGGTATTCTCTGCTCTTGTTCCTTGACCACGACGCAAGTACGTGGTTTGGCGCTCCTTGGCCGGCATTCCCGCAAGAACACAGGCAGCGTCTTCCGACACCGTCCGGAATGCGCACTATACTCTTAGAGTGCTGAGCCTCTGAACTGATGCTACTCTTTGTCTATAAGAATCCTTCTCCAATGAATTGACCCAGATTGGTGCCCCATACATCATTATAGATGTAACGACGTTCGAGAGCAGAACTCTGCTGTTCATCTGCGTGCCTCTTGTATTCGGCATTATTCGTGCTAGTGCCACATTAACTCTCCTTGCTCGCTGGCTGGAGGTAATGTGATCTGTCTTATATGACAATCTGGAATCGATCGTTACCCCTAAGTATCTGATGGATTGCTGGCTAACAATTCTTTGGGCTCCAATTTGTAGTGTTACGCTCCCCATGACTTTCCTGCCAGTAATAAGGACAGCTTAGCGACAGCTAAAATCGCGATTTCGTCCGCAAATCCAATCACCCGTGCATCACTTGGTATGGGCAACCGAAGTACACCATCATACATCACGTTCCAGAGTGTAGGACCTAACACTGATCCTTGAGGAACTCCACTAGTCACATCGTAAGTTTTCTTTCCCATCTCAGTATCATAAATCAAGATCCTCTGGCTAAAGTAGCTGGTAACTAGTCTCAGCAGGTACTTTGGCACCTTTATCCGTGTAAGTGCGTTAAATGTGCAGCTCCAAATTGCCGTGTTGAATCCGTTCCTCACATCCAATGTAACTATCGCACAGTATTTCTTAGTACCACGTAGTCATCGAGAACCGGATATCGCCTCCAGCGCCGTATCTGCAACCTCTTTAATCGCGTCCACTGTCGAACGCGCCTTTCGAAAGCCATACTCATTCTCTGCCAGGTTTCCTGCCTTGGCAATAGCCTCTTGCAACCACCGGTCACATACAACTCTCTCTAGGGTTTTGCCTGCCGTATCCAACAGGCAGACTGGACGCCAGGAGGACGTCTCACCTGGTGGTTTGTCTCCTTTTGGCAACAATACCAGTCTCTGTTCCCATTTACAAGGGAATACTCCCTCAACGAAGCATGCGGTATATATTTCTGTGAATATGTTTGGGTATGCTTTAACCGCCGACCTCAACGCAATATTCGAAACGTTATCCGGGCCAGGGGCTTTATTGTTACCCATTCTGTTACATGCCTTCAGAACCTCATCCTCAGTAACTGGTGGTACATCCTCTTCCTCGTTGCCTAATATTTCTAATACACAATCGGCTTACTGCGGAAACAGGAGACTCACTATGTCAGATAGCACTGCCAGGCATGTGCGAGCAGTGGCGTAATTGCTTCTGAGTTTTTTCATTACCAATCGGTAGGGTCTACCCCAGAGGATCGCAGTTGACCTCCTCGCACAGTTCGCGAAAGCACTTTCGCTTACTTAGTTTGATGGCCTGCTTGAGCTCCGATCGAGCTTTACAATATCGTTGTCGAAGGGAAGAGTTTTCGACGTGTCTAGCACGCTGGTATTGCCTTCTTGCGTTCAGACACTTTTTACGCAATTCAGAAATCTCGTCGCTCCACCAGAGACCGGTTTTCTACAACTATCCACCGTCCTTCTTGGCATTGATGCATCACAGGCTCTTGAAATATGTCTCACAAGCTGGACTGCTTTGTTATTTGCGGTACCAGATAGGGTAAGATCCTCCATCATGAGACGGACGATGTTCTCGTCGAACGCTGTGGACTTCCATCCTATTCTCTTCCTGTGTCTAACTATTGTAATTTGGGGCCCACTATCTGCCAGTTCATACACAATAGCTTGATGATCACTATGCGTATATAGATTACTCACCCCACGCTACTCCCCTATCGGCAAGACAGTTGCTCATAAACGTTAGGTCAACTATCGAGGTTGCATTTCCTCTACAGAAAGTAGGTTTATTTCCTGTATTCATTAATACGACCGGTAGTGATGCGAAGGCTTCTAACAATGCGGTACCTCTATTATTAGTTTCTCTGCTTCCCACTCTATGGCCCATGCATTAAAATTTCCGGCTATGACAATGGGTTGTGGCTCCGTACATCATCCGTTAATTGATCAAGAAATGTTTTAAATTCTTCAATTGATGCACTAGGAGGTGCGTAGCACCTATAAATCTGAACGCCGTTCACTTTGGCTCAGGCAAATCCGGGTGCAGTACTCTGACCAATTTGGATGACGGCCTTCGACTGGTCTCCTGTAGTTTGTAGCTCCAGCAATAGGTCTCCACCATGAGTTTGATGTATGTTTGATACCCTTTTACCAAGAGTATTTAGCTTCGGGTCCACCTTAACTTTCCGCAGCAGATCGGCAAATGAAAATTCATCACTTCTTCATTAGCAGCGAATCCGGGTAAACCCGTTTCCTTCGCGGACGTGTTCGTTTTTTTGGTGCTCTTTCCCCCTTTACTTTCTGCCATTCTTGTTCTGAGGCAACTGTTGCATCCTCCACTTGATTTGATCTCGTGGTATTTATTTCTCCATTATGCGACCTAGAGATCGTAGTATTTTGCTTCTTGTTTCCGTCCTCCTTGTTAATAAGGGCCTCCGACATTCGAACTGCTTGCAGGACGTTCCGAGGATTACCTTGCGGAGCAGCCTTAGTAAACCGTTTCTTACTTTCATCATTCGGAAGCGGCGTGGGCAACTTCCTTTTACTGGGCTGTACAAGAGGTATATCTTCGTGAGTCGCCCCCTTCCGTTCCTGTTTCCTGCTCACCGTTTGTAGACGAACTAAATTTTTCTCCCCGTCATTATTGATCTTTTCCAAAACGTTCATCTTATTTATAACTGAGCCATAAAGCGTACTAATGATGCTTCTCATCTTCTTGATCTCGCTATGCACGTTATTTCTCGGTTTTACAAACTCCACCAGTTCCTCAATTTTTTTCCCAAGCCTGGATTTTTTCATTGGATTCCTCCTTGTAACTCCCCAATGAAAGCGATGAAGAACATCTCTCCAATGTACTGGCCATCGCTCCCTTCTTAGGGGATCTGGACATTACTGCACTTTTCATATCTGTTACATCGGCCAAGTCCCCACCGCTGTAACATTGCAGTCGCTGGATGTCGACGGCTGGGAGCCTGCTTGCTCACTCCCTAAAACCACCGGTACTGGGGTTCCGAATCCTTTACATTGTTTTGGTTGGTTGACTCCATTGTGTATTTTAATTCTGGGTTCCTTCCCATAACATTTTATACCTAGTGCCAGGTATGAACGCAGCCGACCCAACATGGAAAACAGACACTGACCAACAGAGGGCTGCCTAATATGGAACAGACGCTTCTAGGTTTCTATTTGCTTATAGCGGCATACGCTCGCATTGTTTGACATACGGGCTTCACAGGATTGTATGTAGCCTTTTCAGAACATCCCCTGCGTGTACCGCTCAATCGGGGGTCGTCCAGCTATATCGTGCTGACCGACACATTACAGTCTACATTTGAATGTAATAGGTTCATATTACATATCTATATAACATATTGTTCATTTCGTGTAGTGGTTTCGTCCATCAAAATGCTGTTTTATCAAAGCCCCTTGGATATAGCCAGAAAGAATACTCAGTTTTTGAAATGAGCTTTATTTAGTGTATCAATAATGTACGTTCTGTCAAGAAACTCATACGAAACGTACAAATTTCTTTTTAAGTTTTTAGCTCTTGCAACTTAGAGCTTTTAAAATTTGATTTCATAAAATGACTAAGAAAGAGTGAAATTAGATCTGAACATATCTCATTTTTTTCAAATCAAAATAAATCACGATCAAATTTAATTATAAATTGATCTATATTTTTATTAATGTTGTGCGTTAAATTTTTTATTAATGTTGTGCATTTCTAAATAAATTTAGAAAAATAATATTGACGAAAATACACATAATTGAACGCGAAAACTTAAAAACTTATTAATTAATTTATTTAAATGAAATAATGTATTCGAAAAAATTAAGTAAAACCGAATTTATAAACATAAATCAGCTCAAAAGAAATTTTCAACATGCAGTTGTCAATAAATAATATTATCAGCTGTTTCAAAATGAACACAATAACCTAATCACAATTTTTATTTTGCTACACATTTATTCACAATCACAGCACAACACTACACTATATTCTCAATCCTGAAATACAGAGAAAAAGGTTTATTTATGCTGTATCAACATAAGAATAATATTTAATTGCATAATTATGCATTAAATACAAAACCAATTTTCATAATGACATAAATGTCATAACAATGGGAGAGAGAGAATATTTTTTTATATTGAATGATAGTTAGATGAAATGCCATTACTAGCGTCGCTGTTGTATAATAATTTTGTAAGCCATTCCTGTTAAAATCATACATGTGTGCATGAAATCAATGTGTATATGAGATTTTGTGCATTGGTATTGTTCATTTTATACATGAAAGCAAAACACAAATTATGATTTGATTTGCCATTTTGATTTATTATCTTTTTGAGCATACTTAAAAAAAAATAAAGTTCTCGTAACCTAACTATGTATCTGTCTCTGTTTACATTTTAAGTTATTAAAATACCATATTTTCATTTAATGAATAAAGGAAAATGAAAAAATAAATCGAAAAATGATCAATTTCAGGATGAAAATTGAAATTTTTGTTTTCAATTGAATATAACTTAAGTTAAATTTGAACTACTTTTCATTCAAATATTTACTATATAGTAAAGCCTTACCTTTCATACATTTTGTATGAAACTGACGTTGATTTTTGTATTTTTTGTTACACTAAATAAAGGTCATTTTGAACATTCCTGATTCAATCAAAATCAAGAATGCTTTGGTTATATACATATATATCCGTAAAACCTTCCATATTGATGGTTTTGCTGTTCAATAGTTTTGCAAATGATGCTTTCATATTTGAATCTTAGATGAAATTTGTATTAAGATTATATCTGTAAGACTATTGAGGTTTTGATGTAGTGCCATGTATATTGGTAGTAGAAGGGATTGAAGATTGTTTTAATAAGATCACTACCATTATACGATCAGTATATTAATATACATGATCAGTAAAAATTACCTATTGATTTTTTGGTGAGATTTTAATTGGCTAAAATATTGATTTAACATATGCTTATTCATATTTTAGGAAAGTCGTGCTTTAAAAGGTACGGTTTATATTCCTATTGATTTTATTTTGTCAATAAAGTTCACTATTTTGCTCTTTGGTATATACTTGATATGTACCATAGTATGTTGTACTCCTATAAACATCTTTTTCATGGAAAATAATATTTTATTGAAATAATTTCGATAATTTACTTATACCGGGTGTTTCTTTTAAACTGAGACGATCAAATATCTCGAAAAATAGCCACCCTACGGAAAAAATGTCCATAATTTTAATCATACCGCGGGGATATACATTAGTGCAAAAAAAGTAGTTCCCCACCCCCGCTTTGTAGGTGGAGCGGGGGTAGCTTTTAAACTAAAATATGAAGCCATACTTTTTATTGCAGTACATATTCTACGACTAAAAGTACGTATGATTCGAATGAAATATTTTGTTCGGTTCATGATAGATGGCGTTGTGGCCGACGAAATTCAATATTTTCAATTTCTTCTTCTTAGAATTATGTTTTTCGTAATTGCAAAATAAACGATAAAATACTTTAGAATGGTTTAACTGTGGCAGAGAAAATTTCCATTTTCTCTGTCACGTTTAACTGTGGCAGAAAAAATTGAAATGTTTCTGGTTTATGGAGAAGCTGGCAGAAATCTTGAAAATGCTGTTGCTATTTACGCTAAACGTTTTCCGGATAGGATTCGTTCACGTGCTTCATTTGGCCGTACTATCAAACAATTTATTACTGCTGGAAATGTTCAACCGAAAAAGAGGACCCGTAGAGCAACAGTCACTGGACAAAATAATGAAATTGCTGTATTGGCAGCAGTGGCTCATAATCCCCATGTTAGTACACGAGAAATTGTTCACGAATCTGGATTGTCCTTCACCAGTGTTTGGAGAATTTTAAAACGGCACAAGTATCATCCATATCATGTTTCTTTACACCAAGATCTTCATGGCGCTGATTTCCAAAATCGGGTAACTTTTTGGTAATGGGCACGTGAACAAATACAACAAAATCCCAATTTTTTTCGTCTCGTAATATTCTCTGACGAATCGTCTTTTACAAACCATGGAACGGTTAATCGACGTAACATGCATTATTGGAGTGCTACAAATCCGCACTGGCTTCGTCAAGTTGAACATCATCGTCCTTGGACTGTGGATGTGTGGTGTGGAATAATTGCTAACAAACTCATAGGCCCCCACATTATTGAAGGCAACTTGAATGGTCAAATGTACCGAAACTTTTTGGAAAATGAACTACCAATATTACTTGAAAATTTGAGCTTAAAAGTGAGACGGAACATGTGGTTTCAACATGATGGTTGTCCTGCACACTATTCGGTGGTGGCACATGAAATACTTGATCGTGATTTCAATGGTCGCTGGATCGGTAGAACTGGTCAAAAATTATTTTGTTCACCTGCCATTTACATTAATAAATTGTTGTGATGACGAATTTCGAGTATTTCCAATGAAAACGTGATGTGTTTTATTTCAAACGTATTGCAGAATCGAATGAGTGTGTTTAAGAAGAAGAAATTGAACAAATTGAATTTCGTCGATTACAATGCCATCTATCATGAACCAAACAAAATATTACATTCAAATCATACGTACTTTTAGTCGTAGAACGTGTATCTGCAATAAAAAATATGGCTTCATATCTTAGTTTAAAAGTTATCCCCGTCCCACCTACAAAGCGGGGGGTGGGGAACTACTTTTTTTGCACTAATGTATATCCCCGCGGTATGATTAAATATTGATTATGGACATTTTTTCCGTAGAGTGGTTTTTTTTTCGAGATATTTGATCGTCTCAGTTTAAAAGAAACACCCGGTATAAGTGTAAATGGATAGGGTTTCTTGAGTGACATGCCTGAGATTGGATGATGATTACTTGACCGGTGGTCTTGACCAGAAAGTTTATTTTATTTTAATAAGTGTCTTTTTTTGCTGTATGAATAATTCTATTACAAACTTTTAAACTGGATTTTTCACCATCTGATTACGATCGGTGGTGTTAATGAACACATCTATGACCCCCTGTTGGAGTGCAGAACTCATGGGCCGACCCATCTTCCATGTCAGTACTGTAGGCTGGCATGGAGCTATGCAATGCGCAGATGGTACTACGAAAATCGGACCTATAGCCGTACGTCCTCGATTTGGCCGTTAAGGCGTAAAGTAGGACGTAAATAAGCGAACCGCGAAAGAGCTGGGAGAGCCTTGAGCCCCAAAAAAAAGATAGCATAGAATAAAAAAAAAAAAAAAAAAAAAAAAAAAAAAAAAAAAAAAAAAAAAACTTTTAAACTATCTGAAACGGATGGCCGCTCTGGTGATTTATCTCATTGGTTTGTAGTGTGCTATACATAAGAAATCTTCTTCAGTGTATTGTGTTGTTTTTTCTAAAATCTTAAAACGGATATAAAGATATTATGCATAGTGATGAGATGATCCAAAGATGTTTTAAAATTCTCCAGATTTAACTGTTGAGGCAATACGAATACATATGATGAATTTAGAATCCTAACCTATTCAACTAACAATAATAACAAAACTAACAAATTCAAATCCCAATGTGAAAATGATTATACTAACAATATATAATAATTTACTAAAAATGTAGTTAGCAATGACTCAGCTGCGGATTATCACCTTAGTCGTTTCTGTGATTAACATTCCATTTCCTAAACCTTATATGTTGAGATGCAAGCAGGGCCTGGGTCCGCATTATTTTGGAATAAGAATTCTCAGATATCTATTTGGAATTCTGCTGAATATACTTCAGGATTATGGTAACATACCTAGGATCACCGTAACTGGTTGGCTTGTACTTCTATCATATCATATCATATTATACCTGAATACGAATGGTGGTCTGAATAAACACATCTATGACCCCTTGTTAGGGTTCTTCCATGTCAGTACTATAGGCTGATAAACAGATAGTTGTACATACGTCCTCGAATTCGCTATGAAATGTCGTAAAGCAGGACGTAAATAAAGAGTTGAGAGAGCTCAACTCGAAAAAGTTAAGAGCCTT
>OZ010738.1:134551048-134561048 GCA_963932295.1 Tipula lateralis
TAACTGATGTTCAGGAACACAGTTATGGCCTCTTGTTGAAGTACAATCAAAATATTTTCTACTCTAATTACACGGCTCGTCTTTTCGATAAGTTATTAAACTAAGTTCACAATTATCACGAATAAAATTGAAAAAAAATAAAATAAACGTAACTCAAATATAATACACTTATGTATACGCCGTCAATCCTTGTATAAATTTCTATTAACCTTCGTGTTTTTTCCAGTTCGCTTCATCCGTCGTATTTTGTTCTGCTCCGCCTAAAGAATTTGTGGCGTTCACAAATACAATGAAGTCACGCCACAGTAGTAAATTAAATAATTTAATCGAAAACACGATTTCGATTAAAATTCTATAATTCTCTAGCACTGTTGCAACAAAGCCTCACAAACAACATTCATACAAACAAAATGCAACATACATCAAGTCCGGTCGCATATGCCTGATGAGATGGATTTGATCTTTTCGATCACACAACAAATCAATGACGTCATCAGATCGAAACCGGCCTAGTGAACGAATAGATCACATAGAAGATGCCATGCCATACATTTCCAGAGACAAATGTCTTCAACGGCTGGTTAATTCAGCGCCCTAGCTGTCAATCAATGACACACCGGCGTTCTGGTTTAACTCCCATTTAGCAATCACGTTCACAGCTCGCTCTCATCATTAACCTATTCTTCAACTTCATTATTTAATTTTTTTATTCATATTCATATTAATTTTTTTATTCTTGTTCATATATATTTTTTTTTTTTACATACCTGATCGTCCCTAAAAGATCCAAGTCTCTTTCTCTATTCGCAAAAAAGAGAAGAAAAGGTTGAACTGCGAATGACTTTTTTTATCAAGTATATCAATTGTATAAATAAATCAAAATACAGCATTTGATTTCACTCTCAACCAAAATTTTATTATTAAAAAAGGATTTAAAACGTCATCGGTAAAAATTTATTATGATATACTCATGCAACACTTTTACATTTTCTTCAATTGCAATCTATTACTAATTTTAAATATAAATTGTTAAAAATTTAATTTGTATGTTAATTTTTAAGTAACAATTATGTCATAAATGTTACTATTTATTGATTGTAAATCAAAAACCTATTATATAAATGACAGTATTGATGTGCACACAAACGAAAAATTGCATCTTTAATTTTATAATTAATGTGTATTCAGCCACACCTATATTCTTACACGCATGTATTTTAGATTGAACAAATTCTGGTTCACTTATCGTTCACACAGTACACAGTTAAATCATTACATAATGAAATGAACTATTTGGTTTCCCGTGAAGTCAGTCAATCTATATGTAATAACGTTACAAATATATTCATTAAATTCAATTAAATATTGCTGATAGAATAACAAACTTATAACAAAACATTTGTTTATTTATAATATTTAAATCAAATAAATAAATGGAAAACCAAATTCAATATCTATTGACATGGTTAATTGAATCTAATCAATAATAGAAATACAACACAATACACAAAACGTATACATTAATTTCAATCAAAATGCCTGATTTGTGTGCATATACAATATACACATCGTATGTGTGTGTGTGTGTGATATAATTCTGTTGTAAATTGCTATGTTCACAAGTGGATAATAACAATTATTGATTAGCTTCTAGTATTTTGTATTTGTTTAAGTTTTTCGTTGTATATATTTACTGTTTTGATTGAATAGTTTACGCTGTTCGGGAATAAATTATCGCGTTTTTATATGTGTACATAAATAGGTTTTTTTTATTGCTTTTGAGTGGTTTCAGTAAATAACTATTCCATCCCTTTTAAAAGTGTAAAAATACCGATGACTTGAAACTATTATTATTTAATTGCATTAGTAAGGAGTTAAGCACACTTTTAGGCAATATTTATGTGTGCACTTGCTGTAATATTTTGAACCGTGAATATAATAAATTTTAATAAGTGTGCTGAGACAAGATTTATCAAAATTTTACATTCAAATTTAAATTTTTAATTTTAATCGTTATTAATTTCTACTTCAAAACATATATTGATAAATTCAGCTTAACGAGTTCTTTTATTTATTAAAAAACTACTGTAAAAATACTTTAGTTTCACTAAATACATAGGGGATCTTTGATAGATATATTTCTTAAGTAGTAATAAAATATAAATTAGTAATTTTCTAAATCATAACAATTTTAGTCGATATTTCTTCCATTTTAAAACTATTATAAAATATCAAATGTATTTTAAAACTGTCAGGCTAACTTAAAGTGACCATAACGCAGTATTTGGATTAAGTCCACAAAATAATTATAATATACTGTTACGAATTTTACGGTTTGTATCTGGATTATTGACGATTTCGATGTGGATCAAAATTAATATGGACTATAGTTTAGTCAAACTTCACTTAATAAATTGGAAATATTAACTGCAATATAATCTTGTCAACATAATTTATTACACATTACTAATTCACTTTTACTTCTAGACTAGCCGCTTGCCACTGGTGGAGGATATAATACTAGTCTTCACTTCTCTTTTGAAAACTTTAACACTGTACTGGTTAAAATAAAACTCGTCCGATACGGCGATTTAGCACTGCTTATAGACCAATCAATGAGATTCTCGATCTTTCCATTTCACTCGCAACAGTCAATAGTGGTGCTTAAATTTCGGTGTGGTATATTTCGAGATGTTTTCATGCGTCACTGTAGTAGTATTTACAACTGGTTTTTATTTATTCGTTTATTCTCCTGATGTTGATTCCCTCGTTGCATAATGTTATCTTTCTCTTTATCGGTTTTTCAATTCTCAAACTAAAATATACTATCTCTATAGCTTGAGGCGTAAAAGATATATCATCTCTCACTCTCCGAAATAATCATATAAATATATATATTGCATTGTCCTCGGTTGGATTCCAACCAGCTTGACTGCTACTTGGTACCATGACGTAAATCTTGTACGATAACCACTCGACTATAGACTGAACATTGGTTTAATTATTTGTAAACTTAAAGATAAATATATTTGTTCTAATCCTACTTATGTTTTTGTGAGCATGAAAATAGAAGTGCTAAATTATAATTATATTTTATTTCTGTAATTTAAAAAATGATAAATTTAAATAGTTTCTATAAAAAACATGGTTGGGAGTTAAAATCAGAGTCTTGCGTTGGACTAACAAAAATATATAATATAATGAAAAACTACGAAAACCGAATCATAGCTAACCAATGCCCTCTTGATATAAAGCCCGTTTGAATACTCAGTTTTTGAAATGCGCTTTATTTAGAGTATAAATAATGTACGTTTTATCAAGAAACTCATTCGAAACGTACACATTTCTTTTTTAATTTTAAGCTATTGCAAGTTAGAACTTTAAAAATTGTGTTCCATAAAATGACAAAGAAAGGGTGAAATTAAATCTGAACGTATATCATTTTTTTTAAATCAAAATAAATCACGATCAAAACGAACTATAAATTGATTTATATTTTTATAAATTTTGCGTTTTTATTTCAATAAACTATATCCTTTAAAATATATTTTACTCGCTCTAACTCTCCCTTCGTCGCAAAATTAACTTAAACCAAATTTATAAACATAAATCAGCTTGAAAAGAAATTTCTAACATGCAGTTGTAAATAAATAACATTATCAGCTGATCAATGTTTACATTTCAAAATTGACAACAAAACGAAATCGCAATTTATATTATGCTACCTATTAATTCACAATCACAACTCTTCCCTATATTATATTCTCAATCCTGAATACATCGAATCATTAAAAAAAGTTTATTGATGCTGTATCAACATAAGAATAATATTTAATTGCATAATTATGCATTAAATACAAAACCAATTGTCTTAATGACATAAATGTCATAACACTGGGAGCAAGATAATATTTTTTTAAATTGAGTGACAGTTCGATGAAATGCCATTACTAGTGTTGCTGTATTATAAAAATGTTGCAAGCCATTTGTGTTAAAATTATACGTGTGTATGTAAAAGAAAAATCATGTTAAATGTGTATATGTAATTTTGTTAATTGGTATTGTTCCTCTTTTCGTAAATACAACACAAATCGCAATGCTATACTTGAAATTTAATGAAACTAATTTGGCTTGGTGTTATTTTTATTTATTCTCTTTTGATATAAAATATAGTTCTTGTATCCTAATTATGTATTTGTCTCTATTGCGTTATAAGTTTTTAAACCATCATATTTTCTTTGAATTAATAAAGAATGGAAAAATAAAACGAAAAATGATCAATTTTAGGATGAAAACTGAAATTTCTATTTTCAATTGAATATGACCTATGCAAGTTAGATTTGAACAACTTTTCATTCAAATATTTTTGTTACACTAAATATTTTGTTGATTTTTGTTACACTAAATAAAGCTCGTTTTGAACATTCAGGCTTGAATCAACCAAGATAGCTTTGAGCTAACATAATACATATACTAATAATTGAAAAGCTCAGTCATTCAAAATATTCATCGTGGTTAGTTTGTGGAACTAAAACCCAAATATTTATTAATTTTATGTTTAGAGAAGGCCGGGATCTTTAATATTTTAGAATATACTAAACATATTCCCAGGAATGGATTCATGGATTCATACCTATGAATAGTGGTCATTCTGGGGCGCTTTATTACATTTAGTGATAAAAACTATGATATAACGAAATTGTCGTAGCTTACTGCATGTTAATGATGAATGAACAACTTCAAGTCATATATTAAAACGGGTAAAAAAGATGACAATATATTCCATTTCGCTTTTACCAGCCAACATTTTATTCAACCACTTCATATACAAAATGATATAATTAATTTCGTGATTATGCGAAATGTCAATTTATCACTCTAAAATATTCATTTCTCCTTAAAATTTATTATTTCCCCTTTTAAATTTATTGCACAGTGTTGTGTTTGTAGACTTATTTTATTTTTTCTATATCGCGAAAAAAGTCTCCAGTCGTGAAATAAACGTATGACAAAGCACCACAAATGACCAGGAGTAGTCTCCATCATATAATAAAGTGAAAAAAATCATTGAATCTCCACACCAAATCAAAATACAAAATCTAACGAACAATTCCACAGAAAAATGTCTGTTTTTGGAGTGTTAAAGCCCGCTAAAGTAACTACAGTAATAAATAAATTTCATTTTATTTAATAATAAAACAAAATTTCATTACAATTTTTTTGTTTTATTTTAATTTTATTACTACATATTTTATGTTTTTTTTTAAACAAATTATCATTAATAAAAATGTCAATAAAATAAGTCAATTTAATTTATTTAAAATAAAAACAGCTAAAGCAATAATATAAAACAATAATATAATAGTAAATGATATAAAACAATAAAATTATATCATGTACAAAAATACAGTAAATGTAAAAATCTTATGATTATACAGTAGGTTAATAATTTTTTTTCTTTTCGTTTTAGGTAAGTGTTACAATAACAGACATCCGTATGAATTTGAAGACTTTAAATCTAAAATATTTTAATGTAAGTAGGCAGATAATTTTTTATAAGAGAAAAAATATGCATGGTTTTGTTTGAAAATTTAAACTTAGTTTGGTTTCTAGCATCATAAATCTTTCACCAATTTACTTCAAAACAGTCTATTCAGGTTTTGTTTTATCCAACCATAAGAATATTTTAACGCTTTATTAGGTAAACTGTATATAAGTCATACAGCCTTCTTATAGCTTTTATAGCTCTAACCAAAGATTATTTTACATAAAGATGACCCAACCAAAGCAAAACTTTACAATATGAACGAAATATTTTTTGTTTTATATGACTAGGACGAAGGTACCCGTCACTATGTAGCGGTACCCGGAGTTATTATTTTTTTATATTAAAAAGTTACTCTGATGAACCTTCGTAAGAAATGACGATGCAATGGATTCACGCTCATTTAAAAAAATATTTCATGAATGTGTTAAGAAGAGATAAGTTTTAATTTTAATTTAAAGTTGTTTTCGTATGAAGTTTATTCAATTGCCCTTATATATAATATGTAAGTTGGTTCTAGTTTGTATATCCGTGTAAAAATAGTGTATTCAATGTATCTAGAAAAGATAAAACCGAGAGAATGAGTAGTTTGGTTTCGTTTCTTATATATTCCAAGTAAAGTGGTAATTGAAGTTATTTAAATTATTTTGTTACATTTCTAAACTGTTTTAATTTATTTATAGTTTTTATTTAAGTTTTATTATAGTTTTTTATTTGGTTTTAAAACCAAATATTTATGAGAATGATTGCAATGAGCCAGAAGGTTAGTATGTTATAATATATATGTATATATATATATCTGTGGCAACAAGGCAAAACGTAATAACTCGTGTTATGGCGAAAATGAGTTAACATCGGAAATAGATTCTTTAGATAAAGAGGTGTATGTCAGTTTTTACAGTTCATTTCTACAATAATTATTAACGAAGTTATTTGACATTAAAAACGGAATTTTTCATTTGGACTCTAATAAAATTTATCTTTAAAAATATTCTACTGAAAAAAACAGAAAAACGAGTTATGCCGTTTTACCTTGTTGCCACAGATATTATATATATATATATATATATATATATATATATATATATATATATATATATATATATATATACATATATATATATATATATATATATATATATATATATATATATATATATATATATATATATATATATATATATATATATATATATATATATATATATATATATATATAAATATATATATACATTGAATGCATAAGTAAATTTTCAACCTTTTAAATAGGTTTCGTTAGTATCACTGCTTGCATATTATTCAATCGAGCAAACTTGTTTTTTGGCGGTTAGATGTCAAGCTTGAATAATTACTAGCGACATTTGTTCAAAGCGTAAAAAACAATAATTTTCATGTAATAGTATTTCACAATGTATTTCGTAACGTTTACATACAATGCGATTGGTTCAGAAGCACATACTAAAAAAAGGGATATTGAACGTCGGAAAAGCAGCTGCTGGAGGATCGTGAAACTATTACGTGAGAAGTGTTTCGACGACAACAGATGGCTTTCAAACAAGCTCTAGATGATTGCTTTCAAAACAACCGGAATGGGACAAAAGACACTTTCTTTGCAACATGACAACCCTAAGCCACATCTTGATATACCTGTCAAAAATTACTTGGACAAGCAGAATTAGGAAATTTACCCCACCCGCCGTATTCAGCAGACATTGCTCCCTCTGATTACCAGTTGTTCCGGTAATTGCAAATAGCCCTGGCGCACCAGCACTTCTTTCATATGAAAACGTCAAAAACAGGGTCGATGACGGATCAACAGGCAATGTTCAAGTCCTCCGCTATCTCTTTGATGATTAATTTGCGGTTATTGACCAACATTTATTTTATTTTATCAATGTTTTCGTCTGTTTTCGATGTCGCTGGTCTGCTACTATGTTCATCATCTTTGATTGACTCACGACTTCTTTTAAACCGCTCGTGCCAACAGTAAACGGCCGTTTTCTTTAGAGAATCGTTGCCGAAACACTTTTCCAACATTTCCAACGTTCGTGCATCATTGAATCCGTTTTTCACGCAAAATTTAATAAAGTTCGTTGTTGCAAATTTAAATCCAATCCTAAAATTGTAAATACTCGCCAACACACACAAAGATGCATGTACATACTCTTAACTACATAACTTTTGCAAATGTCAAACTAGGACGCTTTAGAGGAAATATGAACTACAGATGTACCAACTTAACAAAAACTTATAACTCAAATCGGAACGATGGGAACGCCACACGGAAGTTATTCCGGGAAATTATATATATATATATATATATATATATATATATATATATATATATATATATATATATATATATATACACATAAATATATACACATATAAATATATACACATATAAATATATATATATATATATATATATATATATATATATATATATATATATATATATAATAAATACAATTATTTATTAGATTATCTACTATCATATCGAACTTAAAATAATTTTTATTATAACAATATGTTTTTTATTTATTACTGTAATACGAGGTGTGAATTATAATAAATAAATTGATTTATAAATTAACAAAATAATTGATTTAGTAAAAAATGGCACAAATTCATCACAATTTAATATTCGGACATAGGACAGCTTTAGCTTATATTTTATAAATTTGAATATCAATATTTATGTTTTAGCACTTTGTTGCACACTGTCTTTGCTTTATCACAGATTTTGATCTTTTTGGCATTGAACTTACTAGTTTTTTTGTTAGTTCTGGTCTAATTTTGTTCCATTTTTCCTGAAGTATATTTTGCTATTAAACCTTGTTGGAAATATGACGATTTCTTATATGCGCATGCAATAGGTGCCACAAATTCTCTATTGGGTTTATGTCTCGAGACTGGGGTGGTGTGTTCAAAATCTTTGAGCAACCGTAAAGCAAATATCAGACATAAGTCAGAACTTTTTTTTTGTGTTATCCGTCACTCAGATTCAATTGGCCCATTGTGACATCCCACTAGTACCTGACGTTCCGGCTAAAGGTCCGATTCTACGTAGAAACCATCTGCACATTGTATATCTACATGCCAGCCTATAGTACTGACATTGAAGATGGTTCAGCATATGGATTCTAAACTCAAAAGGGTCTCATATGAGTTCATTCACGTTACCGATCGCACCGCCCAAACGATCGATGGTGAAAATCAGTTTTCGCATCCTGCTCCTATCGGGATTCGAACCCAGTACCGCCCACTCCAATCCGCAGCTTTTTAACCACTGCGCAAACTGGGCGGTATGATAGTAAATAATCGAATGAATAAGTGTATGTTACGTTTGTCCGAATATTTAATGGTCTCACTGTGTATATATATATATATATATATATATATATATATATATATATATATATATATATATATATATATAATATATATATATATATATATATATATATATATATATATATATATATATATATATATTTATATATATTTATGCTACTTTATTGTGATAAATCATAGAGATACACGTATAATTTTCTTCATGTGGTATAAATACTAAATGGGAGTTAATTATATCGAACTTATAAACTTAAAATAACCCGATGATTACCATACATATGATTAATACAAAAGAAATAAAACGAAATAGTGTAGCTTAAAGAAAATGTAATTGTAAACACCAGCAGCTGTAAAATAATCTGATAAATACTTTAATGTTACACTCCTATTGTTCCCAGTATAAAAAACAAAAATTGGGTATAATAACCATAAACATGATGTTAAGCGAACAAAATACTTTGCTGTAGATTTCTTCCTCATTTTCTTCCCATATCCATTTTGTAAGTAGTTGTTACGAATAAAACGCGATCATGTCATGCCATCGCATAAAACCATCAAAAAGAAAAAGTTTTATACATTATTTCTCTTGTTGAACAAGATATATTCGAACAGCGAAAAAATGTTGTACTGAACCAAATCTATTCTCTTATCTCTTCGTGCCATTATAGAAGGCAAACAAGAGCAAAATAAAATAAACCCACTGCAAAAAAATAATATGTGACTACTTTTCTTCCATTTCATTGCTTGTTGTTTATGAGTATAAATGTATGCTTATAAATATATATATATATATATATATATATATATATATATATATATATATATATATATATATACTTATATAAATATTTATATATATATATATATATATATATATACACATATATATATATATATATATATATATATATATATATATATATATATATATATATATATATATATATATATATAGATATATATATATATATATATAAATATATATATATATATATATATATATAGATATATATATATATATATATATATATATATATATATATATATGCGTATGTATGTTGAAGAAGGTGAACTGCAGTGAGCATGCTCTGTCAATAA
>OZ010738.1:134566048-134608548 GCA_963932295.1 Tipula lateralis
ATTGTCTTTGTTTTTGAAATAAATTCCCAATAAATCCCAAAGTTGCTCAAGCGTAATTCAATTCATTTCGTTCAGTGGAGATAATATACTGAATTTTGTGACAGAATAGAATGAAATAAGTATTGCCAGATTCGAAATAACCAGTGGCTCAAATTTAAACCAATGTACATCTACCCGTAAATATATATATATATATATATATATATATATATATATATATATATATATATATATATATTATATATATATATATATATATAAATATATATATATATATATATATGTATATATATATATACATATATATATATATATATATATATATATATATATATATATATATATATATATATATATATATATATATATATATATATATATATATATATATATATATATATATATATATATACATATATATATATATATATATATATATATATATATATATATATATATATATATATATATATATATATATATATATATATATATATATATATATATATATATATATATATATATATATATATATATATATATATATTATATATTATCAAATTTTACCAATTTTAAGTTTCTAAACCATTGCAAAATAATATATTAAAAAATGATATGTAATATATTAACTACATATACTTAATATATTACATATCATGTTTGACGTCTTATTTTGCAATGGTTTAGAAACTTAAAATTGGTTAAATTTGAAATCGTTGAAATGTTTGATAGTAAGTAGCGCAAGGTGAACATAATAAGAGATATTTTCAAATATCTAAAGATAATTTAGTTTCATACTTTTATTTGTCAAAATAATTTTTTAATTTGCATTAAGTTAAAGGCTAAGAAGTTGAGTGCATTTCATAATTTGTTAGAATTTAAGTTGAATTAAAATTTGAATATTAATCTCCTATAACACAATTTCCCATTTTTGGTGTATTACATACACTCAATATATACAATATATGCATATATACAATATATAAATACAATATATGCTCACAAAATAAAACGGTAAACCTAATAAGTAATAATGTTATAAATAAGGGATAAAAATTAAACAGATTCCTAATAAGGGTGAATTTATAATAATACACATCAATAGAAATACAAATAAAAAAATAACCCTCTACTTAATAAAATGAATAAAGTTAGAGAGGTTTCCCTATCAATGAAAGTTTTAAATGGATGTACATACATGTACGAACGGCGATTTATATTTTATACGAATCTAAATTAGAGATAAATATGAATTTTGCATGTTTTTGTATATTTTAATGGATTATAATATTCATTTTCTTTTATATAAACTTGGTCACGCGTGGTATAACTGATTAGGCTTGACATTATATTGTTGTTAACTCCAGGGAGCGAGAAAGGATATTAGATTGAAGTTCACACATACACACTTTATAAAAATATATAAATTTATTTGTAAAACATGTTAGTTTTTACATTAAAGTATTTTTTCAATATTTTCATTTCACTGATTAAACATTAACATTTTTGTATTTATGAAAATTTAAGTGTTAGATAGATGTAACTTTAAACTTAATATATTTTAATATAAATATATGCTTGCATTTTAAAAATTAATATTGATATGTCGTAGCTATAATTACGTATCGAAATCAATAATTGAAGTTTAATTTTATAAAAAATATCTACTGTGCTAAATTAGTTTTATACAAAAAAAATATCTACTGTGTTTTTGCACCCTTCGAAAACTTATACATGGCATATTCATGTCATTAAATCCAGATTTTTAAAAATGTGTCGGCCCTCGATTATATATACATGGGTATATATTTCGTTTTTGTTCTTAAATAGCATCGATATACACACGAGTATATAAAACAAAACACGTATACAAAAATTAAATGGTAAATTTGTTTCACACATGTTTGTGGTTGTTTGACGCTTAAATTAAAATATTAGTATTACGTTCATACACAATGATAAATGTATAAATATGAAGTTACTTTCGCTTTATTTTTATGATAGTTAGGTTCAAAAGTGTCGTTTTTATTTATTTTATCGAGTTTTTATCCCAGGGGATGTTGTTTTATATTCATCAGGAGTATATATATATATATATATATATATATATATATATATATATATATATATATATATATATATATATATATATATATATATATATATATATATATATACATATATATGTATATATATATATATATATATATATATATATATATATATATATATATATATAATATATATATGTATATGTATATATATATATATATATATTTATATATATATATATATATATATATATATATATATATATATATATATATATATATATATATATATATATATATATATATATATTTAAATATACAAATATAATATATAAAAATAGTATTATTTTTCGTTTTAAAATAACTTCACAATTGTAATTATTTTTTAAAAGAATTGTATGTAAGCTTCCAGAAAATTAAATAATTTTACCTCGCCTGCGAATATCATTTGCTTTAAACGAACGAATAATTATAGTAGTAGCTATATCAAATATAATGGTATATCCACTTCGAGCATTTAATGTAATTATTTTGAAATAGTAACTAATTTTAAAATTGTAGTTTTTGTAATAAAAATCAAATAATGTTTATACCTGAATTTTAATATTTAATCATACAATTCAAAACATACTTGTAATGTATGTATTTCGCTTCGGTTATTATACTGCTTATCTAAATAATAATCTTTCTTAATGGAATTACGAACTTAAAATAATAATAAAAAACCATCAAACTACTTACATAAAACTGAACATATAAAATTGCAATAAAAGTCTTAAAATTACAATTAAAAAAGTAAAATCTATTTTATAAGTCGAGATTTTTTAAGGTTTCCCATTAGATCTGCTTTTATGTACATATATATTTCTTTTTTTAGTTGAGCATTGTGTATATTGTTATAGTCGTAAATGGATAAGTTTAAATATATTTTATAAAATGCGAATTTGTAAAATAACCACATTAATCTGCTTAATGCGATTAAGCTACTAAATTATATATTTTATTCGATTAATTTAATTTTGAATGTTGCATGATTTTAGTTTATGTAAATATTAATATACAGTGTGATACATAGACAAAATTAAAATGTGGAAATAATATAAAAAGAGGTTACACGACTACTATTTATTATTTAAAAAAGCGAGTTATAATTGCATTTAAATGTAATTATTACTCTAAAGTTCAGTTGCTAGTTTTCTATCAAAATCTCGAACCATCCATTCTATATATTTCAGCACCCTAAACTCATATGATTTTTAGAAAGAACCAATCTTCAAGCCATATCTGTCAACATTTAATGGCAATCCCACCATCATTTTACAACTTAAGGCATTTTCATATACAAACATTAAAACGTATTATCCGTTTGTCTTGACTTTACATGCATAAAGTATAAACAAATGATGTCATAGTGAATAAACAAAATGAATATAATATTTAGTTTTATCATAAATATTTCGAAATAATATTATTTTAATTGATAAATTTATTTATTTTAAATCAAATTATCTACAAATAAATAAAAAATAACGAAATGAAGATTATCCCCGAAAACAAAATCATCGAATATTTTAGGGTGGTAATTTTCGTATTTGAAACCCAAAAGCCGTAAACGCGAGGTAAATGCGAGTAATATCACCTATTATATTAAAGCTACTAATGTAAAAATAATAGTTTTGAAACTACAAATAAAACTTATTTTATATATTAATATATAATATATTTTATTTGTAAAACGCTGAAAAAAATTCAAAACAGATTTCGTCATAAATGTCAACATTTTAAGATCGCCAACATACATATATGTATATTAATTACATTGTCATAATACCAAAATGGTATTCAATATATGTAATTCGATAGTACCGTGTCTAAAAAGAGCTCAGAACCATAATAAATATAAAAATGATTTTATATTAACTATGTCTTATATTATGTTTTATATAATGTGTGGCGTTCTTGAGCAACTCCAACAAATACAATTAAAAAAAATTATCTCACGCCACAATTAATTAATAAAAATATTTCGAGTCAAGTTCTTGTAATTCACTAGTACTGTCGCGACACAACTAAACATATATATACGAATCGCACAGTAGGAACATCAAGTCCGGTAGCATATGCCTGATGAGATGGATTTGATCTTTTCGATCACACGGTCATTCAATGACGTCATCATCATCAGATTGAAACCGGCCTAGTGGATTACAAGATACCAGGAACAACTCAGATTTACACATTCAAAAATTTACATTAAAGCAATACGCTTTTTCATTGGTGACCCCGACGGCCCTGTTTAGGGCATTACACGTCAAATCTTCTTACACAAAAACACCCGATAATTTTCATCCTACCTCCTGCCTTAACCTAACACGGCAAACGTTTAACTTCCCACAATGGAATTTCCCGGCCTTCCCTTTCAATACGTGGTAGCTCCGTTTCACGCTTCAAGGCATAGATATTTCCAGGAAGTTCGTTTCATGCTGCAACAAAGCCAAATTCAATAAGGTGGGCGAATGTGGGCACCCACAAATACAGCATGCAGTCAGGTTCGTTTCATGTCGCAACACAAGCCTATACTTACTTAAGCGGGCGAATTAAAGGCACCCGGCAATACGACACAGATATTCATAATCATCTTTCGGAGGGGGGAATTCACTTTCGGGGGAGTTATGTGGCGTTCTTGAGCAACTCCAACAAATACAATTAAAAAAAAATTATCTCACGCCACAATTAATTAATAAAAATATTTCGAGTCAAGTTCTTGTAATTCACTAGTACTGTCGCGACACAACTAAACATATATATACGAATCGCACAGTAGGAACATCAAGTCCGGTAGCATATGCCTGATGAGATGGATTTGATCTTTTCGATCACACGGTCATTCAATGACGTCATCATCATCAGATTGAAACCGGCCTAGTGGATTACAAGATACAAGGAACAACTCAGATTTACACATTCAAAAATTTACATTAAAGCAATACGCTTCTTCAAATGTTTTATGTAAAATGATTTTATATTATGTTATCACCAGAACAAGAGCGACAACAATTTGAGTCGACGATTAAATATAATATGTCGCTGTGATATCGCTGTAGTTAATATTACAAGAGTGTCAGCGCATGGGGACAAAAAATGTCAAATGCACTCTGTAAGTAAGCGTACTCAAATAGTAAAGATCGGGAATCATCAAAATTGTTTATCTTGTGTTTCATTATATATAGATATGTATGTAGCATCATTTTCTAGAAATAAGAAGAAATAAAAACACGATACTTACTTAAAAAATAAAAACAACTTGGCAATATTATTTCGCCGGCATTAGAAATAGAAATAGATTCAAATTTATTTCAACGAAAAATCGTCGTCTTTAGCGGTGATGGTTGTGTTTGTATCCCATATTTTCTATGTCTTTTAATTTGACAGACGATATCGCTCGCCATTGTCGCTCTTATTCTGTTTATACCTTAATATTGTTCTTTTAAAACAATGACATAACGCGTATACTGATTTAAATACTTATTTTTGATGTAAAAATACCGTTTAAGCTTAATAAATGGGTTAGAGTCTCTACTTCGTCAAAGCAACTGTCGAACTTTAATAAGTTGTCCTTAAATTAAATGTGGCAGTACAAGCATCGATTATCGTTGTAACTTCAGCAGTAGTTTAAAAGATAAAATACCTCAAGATTGTTTTGGAAGGCCATTCAAATATCAAGGTATTTTGTATGAACATTTGTCGATTACGTTAATTTGCTTACAAAGGTGTCGAAATGTTAGAAAAGTGCTAAAATGAATGTGGTTTTGAAGTTGAAAGAATTTATGTTGATAAATATATTTCAATTTTAGTGAAAAAATGTTTTTTTCATAATTAGTCCCCCGGAAATTTTTTTTTTCTAATTCTTGTAAAATTTTCTTATAAAATTAATCCTCAAATGGATGAGTTCAAATTATTCATTTAATACTTCTCACCATCAAGTCTAATTTAGCAATAATTATACAATAGCGGTTGTTTGAAGATTTTCATTCGAAATACACCATTTTAAAAATAAAAAGAACTGGTTTTTCGGTATAAAACCTACGCGCCTTATAAGCGGTGTTAGTTTTGCAATAAAAACGAAACAACTTGATTCTTAATTTATTTTTATTATTTTCGAAATCGAGAATTAATTCCAATTATCAAGACTATATAAAAAAATACAAAACGAAATGGATAACTATTAAAATTTAATTACTATTGAGTTTTAATGTAATTATAGCTATATTTAATAAATAAAGTGGGTTTCAGCCATGAATAATTAAAATATCGTCTCGCATGTCAACCATCAAATCAATGTCAACAAATGAAATCGTATTTACAGTACAACCTCGTGATACCAAATTAAGAAAAGCTGAATTAAAAATGTTCTCTTAAAAACGATATGAAATATTAATTTTACATGACAATTCTAAATTAATTTTCATATGTGAATTAAAAAATTTGAATTATAAGAAATATTATTCTGATATATATATATATATATATATATATATATATATATATATATATATATATATATGATATATATGATATTTATATATTATATATATATATATATATATATATATATATATATATATATATATATATATATATATATGACATATATATATGAATGATTGTAGAATTCATGGGCCAACCCATCTTCCACGTCAGTACTATAGGCTGGGCATGGAGCTATGCAATGTGCAGATGGTTCTACGTAAATCGGACCTATAGCCGTACGTCTTCGTTGTAATGGCGTAAGGTTAGGACGTAAATAAACGAACCGCGAAAGAGTGAGGTGCCTCGAGCCCCAAAAACAGATAGTAGAGAAAAAACAAACAGGATATTACAGCTCGCCCATGACAACCCCGATTTTCATGAAAATCATAATGAGTGACGAGGCACATTTTCATTTGAATGGATATGTGAATAAACAGAATAGTCGGTTCTGGGTAATGGAAAACCCTCAAATTATTCATCAGTCACCTTTCCATCCATTAAAAGTGACAGTCTGGTGTGCAATTTGGTCAGGAGGAATCATTGAACCTTACTTCTTTGAAAATGAAAACTGCGTAACGGTAACTGTGAATGGGGAGCGATATCGTGATATGATTGAAAACTTTTTAACGCCACAACTGCATGCTTTGAACTTGATTAACATGTGGTATCAATAAGACGGTGCCACATCGCATATTTGTCGCCTGATTTGACTGCTCCGGACTTCTTTTTGTGGGGATATCTGAAAAGCAAGGTTTATGCAAACAAACCAGAAACGCTTGAGCAACTGAAACAAAATATTCGTGATGAAATTAATGAAATGCCGTGAAATGTGTGAGAATGTAATGAAAAAGTGCCGATGTTGATTTTGAATAAAACACTAGGAAATTATTGTCAATTCTTCTTATTATGATAATATGGTATGGTTCAATGATGTATGGAACAAAATATCGGCCAAATGGCCACCGCGATCTCGGCGGCACACCACCCGATGGTCTAAATTTTCGATTTCGTTTAGGCATAATTGAAGTTCTATGCCGTTAATGTGCCGAATTATTTCATCCTTTAGCTCTTGAATTTCCATTTCTTGCCAGCATTCTGATCATTGACGACGTTTGGAATGGTCAAGAGGCTTTAGTTCTTGAGTAAATTGCACCTTATAAGCGTGTTAATTTCAAGGCTTTATGCATAATGTTCATCAACTAAGAGCGTGAGAGGTGCAATTGTTGAAATATGCATTTTGATTTGAACGCCCATTTTCATAATATGCCTGAATAAGTTTAACGCGTTGCTCGATTGTGTATCTTTCTATAGTTCAGATTGAGAAATGTCAAATTAAATGCAGACAAAACTTGACGGTTAGGTGTGGTTCACATTCAAAGTAGGCGCTTAAAATTTAACCACCCTATATATATATATATATATATATATATATATATATATATATATATATATATATATATATAACCACCCTATATATATATATATATATATATATATATATATAACCACCCTATATATATATATATATATATATATATATAACCACCCTATATATATATATATATATATATATATATATATATATATATATATATATATATATATATATATATATATATATATGACTTTCAATAATACTGTGCGGTAAGCTACCATAAAATGGTTTGTATAATCCCGGTACATAATGAGTTTTGCATAAGTACATTAAATCCAGAAACTTGCTCTCAGTTATCGGTTTTTTTTTCGTTTTACGAGTATAATTGATTAACAATGGCGCACGGTTAATTGTTTTTCGATCACTATAAAGGTATAATTTTGTGGTTTGGGCGCGTAAATAGTGTGATTCGATCGTGGGAAATGACGAGATATGCTGCATAACGTGCTTCTTTGTCATTTGATGTAGTTCATTAACTGGCCGAACATATTTACCTAACAAAAAATTGAAAATATATTTGTTATAGATCCTAATAAATTTCAAATAAAATTTTTATTGGTTCTATGATTTTAATGGAATGATTGCTCTAAATGGCAATATTTTATAAGTAATGTTGGTAATTTATGGCGGAAACAATTAAACATGTCAATTTGTTAAAATTTATGTTTTGTCTTACTTCGGTTGTCATTTCCACCACAAACAGTTTACGAAAGAGCTGTATCTACGGTTTGGTTAGAAATTACAAGCGTTTCTAAAAACATTTTTAAATACACTCGAGTCGCGTTGTTTTCATGTGGTAGATTAAGGTGACACAATCTCGAAGATTTTCTTCGACTTACTCCATTTGAAATGTTAGTTATTTTCTTGTCAATGACCTTAATGGAATTCGCAATTTTTTACTATAGGGGGCGAACTATAGTATCGATATACAAATTCGACGAAGAACGATAAGAATCAGGGATATATTCCGAATCGGTGCTATAACACGCGAATGGACCTTTACAGTTGTTTTAAAACAATATTAATATATTGTAAAATCATTATTTATTGAAATCTAGTGCTTACCCGAATCATTTTCTTCTAAATGTTTGTATAGAGAGGTGTCCATTTATAGTTAAATTTTTGAGATTTAAACTTTTAAAAAACTATTCGCAGGATTTATAATTTTTAAGTTAATAACTGTAGGTGAAAAAACTAAAACATTTGTTTATTCCATGCAAGAAAAATATAGCTAGTCTTACGAAGCCTACTTCATAATATTTCCCAGTTGAAAACTGAACTGTACTTGTAGAGTACTTGTAGTTCTCGAAATGTAAAACAAATTGCATCATAAATGACGATTACTTATACTTATACTTACAGTAGCAGATACAAATTATATGCCTTCTAAGAAAACGATAGTTGAAAATACGATATTTGTCAATAGTATTTATTAGAAAATTATAAGTCAAGCTATCGTTTTATGGACGGGAAATTAAAATAAAAGTTGACTTATCGTATTATTAGAGAGCAACGCCGCATCCGCAGGAGGAATAATTTTGAAAAACGAACGAACTAGACAAATACTATCATTTTTGTAGATTTAAGCCTGATTTACATTATGAAAAAAATGTTGTCAGTATTATTTACTGAAAAAACCAAAGCGAGAAAATACTCAAAAATACCATTAGACTGACAGAGATCGTTTTTTTTACTTTTCCTTTTTTTTATAGTAGATATATTTTCACAGATGCTTGTAACAAAACCAATAAATTTCATTTTTTTGTTTTTGAAAAAAAAAACAAAAAATAGTTTGAATCTACAACAGTAAATTTAAAAAAAATAAACTTACCATAATTATTCATTATTTCAATTATTTTCACAATGAATTAAGATGAATGACACAAAATTAATTGTAAGAATGATGAATTGACCATAAAAAATCATCCATATACATTTTTGCTCTAAAATATTTCTCCACTAAATAAAAACACTTCTCTGCTATAATAATTTTCTCAGTAACCATAAAACTTTATTCAGTACTGAATAACATTTTTTAAACTGGAAATGTTTTTTATTTCTCTCGCACTTTAAGAAAAATTATATTTTTATCTTACTTTAACTATTTTGTCAGTATATTTTTCATAATGGAAATCGGGCTTTAGAAAACGCAATCATGCAATAACGCGATGAGAAGTAATTATCGTTTTATTGCATGCGGTGTGATATATATATATATATATATATATATATATATATATATATATATATATATATATATATATATTATATATATATATATATATATATATATATATATATATATATATATATATATATATATATATATATATATATATATATATATATATATATATATATATATATATATATATATATATATATATATATATATATATATATATATATATATTTATATATATATATTTATATATATATATATATATATATATATATATATATATATATTTATATATTTATATATTTATATATATATATATATATTTATATATATATATATATATATATATATATATATATATATATATATATATATATATATATATATATATCCCGGATAACAATTTGAAAATTTGGTATTGCATAATAACCAATGTGGGACTGAAGGACCGTACGGTTTTCTATCAGACAATGTTTTCCTCAAATACAACCAAAACACGGTGTAATGGAACACGTTGGGCGGTCTCACTAATCGGAACACGAAAAGATAAAGTATAGTATTACAGTCCACTTGCTGAAAAAGAGTAAGTAAATTAACCGGACTTTTTATCGTAAATGTAATTAAAATTCACCGACCGATTTTGTGCAATAATAATGATTCTGACAGACCCCATTTTGGTTTAATTTTAATATTGAGAAACCGTACTTGGGAATATCTTTGGTACTGCTATATAACCGACATGACACTGGAAAAATCTTCATGGTTTAACAAAACAGTTTCTGACAAGAAGTCATATAAATAAATCGCCCTTGTGGTATGCCTTAGGTATCAACAAATGACCGAAGTAACACGGAGTAGTTCAAGCAATTAGGAGGACCATTTGTTGTAGGACGCTACGCAATAATTTCATATTTTGAAATGTCTTATGTATTGATAAATAACCAACGAAAGTCAGTCAGTGTAAGTTACAGAATTAAGGTTGCTATATATGTAAATAAAGGATGTTGTGGAATACCTTATTAGGTTTTCATTAAGTATAATAGTAAGTATATAGTAAAACTATTATTGGAGAATCTGGATGCTTTATTGTGAATAGAATTCGACCTAAAAATAGTCTTTGAGGATATCTTTTAAAATTCCATACACATTGAAATTTTACCCGCATAAAAATAGTAAATTAAATGCACAAAATATTTTATGTTTTCCAATTTCAGGTAAATTAAAATTTATTTTTATTTAATTAATCAAAAAATACAATATAACATTTATGTATATTGAAAAATAAAATAAAAACAATTAATATCAACATTTCATTCGCTCGACTGTTACAGTTAAAATATCAAAAGAAAATATAAATAAATACAAATATTTCAAAATAAAACTAAATTAAAATAGAATGTCTTATCATTATAAATTTTTGTTTTTGTTTCTAAAATTACTCCGCTTTAGATATTCTTTCACGCTTAACTTTATGTTTTGTGTGGTAACGGTAGTGGTAGCCTTTAAATAATTATGGACACTACGAAGTAGTTCCAAAATATTTATGAGTTCAGCAAACACAAGTTTATTTATATCTAAATAGAAAAAAATATTACGTATATGGTATATAAAAAAATTAGTTTTAAGATTTGTATGTTATGATGTACGTATGAACCAAAATCTATATGTTATTAGAATGGAAATGCAATTACAAAATATTAACACCAATTATGATTATACCTTTCGATAGTGAGTTTTGTCCAGACCATGAATATTTTGTTAACAATTCGCCGGAACATAAATAATCTAAACAGTTTTTCACAGTTTTATTTACTTTATCAGTTGACAATTTATATAGATGAAGTGTCTGAAATATAACAAATGCTTAATTATTTAGTTTAATTTCATAGTAAATATCAATAACTACCATTTGATCCATATAACTCTGTGATGATAATTTTGAGTTGAACGATGTTAAATGATCCACAGATGTCATTGGAAAAATTGGAATTATAAACGTAGCATCTTTTGAAATTACACTTTCTTTTCGTTTCGGAAGAACGTTCATAACCACTTGCAATACTTCCTTTATATCTACTTGATTTTGCAATATTCTCTCTTGGTTTTCCAATATGAGCGTTATTTTCGATTTTGTCTCTTTAATGCATTTCTTATTTTTCCTTATCTTTTCTTCCATTTTCTCAATTTTAGAGCTGATATGGTTGCTGAGATTCAATTCAGGTAGATTTTCTTTGTTATTGAAAGTTTCTTCAATGAAGGCGTTACATCGATATACCGGTGCTGCATGTATTTCTGGTATCGGTGCTGTGTGGTTACTAATCGGCAATAAAGATGGTAAATTCTGATGCATTTCTGTTACTAGTTCTATGTTGTTACTTATAGTAGATAAAGCTGGTACCAGTTCTGCTACCAGTTCTGTGTTATTAACAATCGGTGTCAAAGCTGGTAACGATTCAACAATTATAAGGTTATCTACTTGGTCAAAATTTTCATTAAAATCAGGCATATTATATTTCCTTTTTTTGGTTCTGATTTCTTCAGATTCCGAGTTGGAAAAATCTGCCAAAAATTTCTCCTTCTCCTTCGCTTCGCCATAAGTTGCTATATTTTCTTTCAGAATCTTGCATTTAAATGTTTCCCAACCTGGATTCGGATCGATATCTTTTTTTATAGCCTTATTATATTGTTTTGGCCAGTAGACCACACCGTTTTTAATCCAGCTTCCACGGACCACCGATACCTCTTTTTTGCCCTCCTGACTAGTTGTTTCAATTATGGAATACATACTTAAACAATTGTAACTATAGATAATATATAAAGAAATCGAATGATTAAAACAAATTAATAAAAAAAGCATTAATTAATAAAGTGCAGAAGTGGAAAAAATACATAATATCTATCGTCAGTATTTTTCATAGCAAAGAGCTTTTTTTGTATATCAGTAGTTTCGAATTTTTTTGTAATTGCTATAGGTTTTATAGAGGTTCGATAAATATCAAATTTACCAGATGAAATTGGTAAAGAATAAAATTCAGAAAGTGTTTCCATTTGTTTGCCCCAAATAAATATTTTCCCTTTCAAGATTTCTGCGTATTCAAACATAACTATTTCTTTGTTTTGTGTCAAAAACCATCGATTTCGTTCACTATTATCCAATTCAGCATACTCTAATTTAATTCGATAATAAAGTATTTTCCCCGATTTGTATGACTTCTTCTTTAAAATGGGATACGTCATTTCTAATCTCTGTTCATTCAAATTCGCAGTATTAATTTCACAGATTCTGTTACATATCTGAGCCAGTGGTTGATTTGGTTTTCGTAATAGACATTTTATTTTAAACATATATGACTCAAATTGGAAGGCTGAGAAATTGTCTAAGTTACCAAACTGTTGTACATCAGCGGCCAAATGAGATAAACTGTGCATGTTGTATGTTATATTATGTTCCCCATAAAGGAATTTAACTCCTTCAATAAAATTTGTAAGAATATCATTGGCCAGGTTAGATTTAGTTTTGGAATACTCGGGATGACATAAAATCATAATTCCAGTATGAAGGCACAAAAAGTTGTTATATTTATCTGCTGGCAACACATCTTTAAGAACAAATGGACCACAATACAATAAAAACGTTCGGAATTCTGTAGCTTTAAAATAAGATAGTTCAGATAAAGTTCTTATCTTTCGTTGAAAATCGGTCGGTTGACTATAAGCTATTTGAGAGAGTCTTTCGGATATTTGATTCACACTTCTAGTCGACAAAAGCGAGTTGGTGCCTCCTCCGACCCACATTTGAAGTAGTTTCTTCATCACTCCAAGGCAAACAAGATGCATGTATTCCAATGGAAAATCTTTAATCATGTCAATGGGAAGCTCCTCCAATATAGAATTAAATCTATGATGTTCTTCATTTTCCCTATTTCTAAAAGATTCATTTGTTCTTATTTGCGCCATAGTATTAATAGGGAAAATCACTCTATTTTTTATAAAGTCCCCTTCCACATTGCATTTGAGGCAACCAAAATAACCAGTGTGACCTTTCGTTCCAAGAATACTGGACCGGGCAGGGGCATCACATATGAATGATCGTATTTTTACAACAATTGTATCATTTTTCCAAGAAAAACCTTCAGTCAATAGTGATTTCAGTTCATCGATGAGTTGTCTTAAATATTGATTAAAGCAATCTGGTTTATTGATGCCATGATAAATTCCTATAACAAATATTTTGTTGTTTATAGAATTATAAACTCTACCTAATATTGGCCAGAAACAGCTTTGGTTACTTCTTGTAATGGGTAACCCATCTATATTTATATCTAGAACAAGAGCCGGTGGCGGTTGTTGATAATTACTTAGTAGAGTTTCGAAAGCTGCAGTACATCCGATATGTACGTATTTCCCAGGTGAACACTCTAGAATATCTCTAGTTTTTGGCGTACTCAAAAGCGTTCTGCTGTCCAATGGGACGTTGTAGCCTAATGACTTACTAAAAAACGCAAGTAATTCATTTAGTGCGTTGGCTTTTATATTAAATTTTAGCGTCCAGCTTCGTAAAAAGTCTTTAATTTTAATATCATCTCTAAGTTCTGGTTCATCTCCTTCAAATTCTGATAAGACCTCACGACTGTTTTCTTCGTCACTTGTTTCTACATTAACATGCCGATTTTCATTTTGATCGTGAACAATAACCGGAAATTGAGTGAAACATAAGGGATCAGAATTTCGAGGTTCTTCGTAATAAATCTGAGTATTAGCTCTATAGGATTTTGAGTTTACGTTTAAAAGGCGTCGTTTAATCGATTGCTTCGAAAGTTCGTTAAAGCTTTTGTATTTTGGCATTTTAAGCTATAAAATAGGAAATATTGGTATCATTATAGATAGATGGTAAAAAATTATATTAATTAATTATATAAATATAATTAAGGATTGATTTTTAAAAGAAAAAAATAGTTTCTTTATTAGTCAAAACTGATAAATATATGGCTTATAAGGCCGTAAACGGCCCTTACCGCGTCTCAACTGAGACCTTACGAACCAGTAATAATGATTGGTGCACATTGTAGGTGGTCAGCCTAACGAATGTTTTCACACACAATTGACTTTTATGTCATCCGTTGCATGTTAATTTTTGGTCAACGGCGAGAAGAGAATCGAACTCGAGACCGCGGTGTGATGGGAATCTCTCTTAACCATTAAGCTACATCGACGACAGTTAACAATGATATGGTTACGGATTCCGATTGACAAGCTATAAGTATTTATATCTCGAGCAATAATATTTAAGCACAATACATATATGTAAATAGTAAACGCACTTAAATTTAATTAGATTTCTTTGGTACAATGAAAAAGAAAGATAAATATATATTTACATCAAATTTTTTTGATTTTAGTGAAGGTAGAAATTGATTAATTTGCTACTCTAGAACGATTCGATCAGTTGACTTACTAACGTAATACTTTTAATCTAATCAGTACCAACCAGTTAGTACTGTTTAACTATGACAAAAAATCATACCAAAATTAACCAATTAGCACCTTTTCAATTAAATTTTCTTCAATTTTTTTAATTTTATTAACACTTTTTTAAGATAAATTTCCAACAGTTACATCTACATAAAAAATTATCACAGAAAAAAGGGAACCACCAACACCGCCATATTGGTTTACTTTCACCTCAAAACTAGAGAACTTATATCGAATAATATAAAGAATCACGAATTAAAACGTTCTCGATATAAACAAAATTATAATTTACCACAAATATTCATAAATTAAAATCAAACTTACCTGTAGTCGTCGGAAGTTTAAATATAATTATTGTAATTTTTTTTGCACTGATAATTTTTTACGTTTTAAACACACACTGTACCACTTACTTCTATTGACTGCGACTGATAAATGCGGTTTCGTCACTACAATTCAATTTTTCCGTAAATTTATATTTCCGCGTTCGATATACGTGTTCGGTATAAATCGAGATGAAATTTTGTTTTTTTCATAAGTTTGAACAGAGTTCGTGTTTATATTTTACACTTCGGTAAAAATCGAGACACTGTTTTTGATTATTATTTAAGTTTTTTGATTTTTTGAACATCGGATGGATGTCGGGTACATAAGTTGTTTTACAATTAAGTATTTCAACCGACGTTTTACGGTCTCAAAACCATAGAGTCTATTGCGGTTGCAAATTGTTTGTCGGGTATATAATGAAAAGACACAAATACACATGCAGTTTGAACGCGTTAAAATTCAAAAATCTCCAAAAATCCCCTCCACTGTATGCCTTGATATATACATTATGATACATAAAACAAAATATAAAAATCATCTAAAGGAAAGGGAAATATGTAACGTAGTTAGTTAAATGTATACGAAGATCGAATTATGGGATTGTCTGGTCAAACGAAAAAAAAGGAATTTTCGTGTCGCATGCAATCGTTTGCAACGGAAAATTGTGTGTTGGATATTGAAATTGATGTCTATTCCAATACCATTACTGGCAATGTATATACGATGCAAACTGACACACAAATATACAATATATGCACATCAATTATAATATATATGTTACGGTTAAAGCCCGAAATCGGCGAATGTCGGCATTTACCGATAAATGTCGACATTTACCAAAATGCAAGCCGAAGTGTACCGAAATCCATTAATAGATTCTATATAATCCGATCCTACATGCGGCACGATATACGACATGTTTACTTATCCCGGCTCCTACGTCCCTCGAAGTTTAAATATAAAGCCCCTCGTAGGGCTAAGCGGGGGACAGCGCAGCGACCTCCCGCATGCCCGTGAGAGTTGCCGAAGCCGTTAGCCTTTACAATTCTAGGAAATCATTCTAGGGTCTACTACGAAATCATTCTAGGATTTGCTATGAAATCATTGTTTAATAAAAAAAATTAAAGAGTAAATGTGAATATAGCCTAAATTTGCAAGTAAAAGTAGATTTACATTAGTAGAGCATACATTTGCCAAAGGGATAGGTAAATGTCGATATTTACCGGTAAATGTCGACATTCTTCGCATTTCGTTTTACGGTTAAAGTCCGAAATGCGGCGAATGTCGACATTAACCGATAAATGTCGACATTTATCTATCCTTTTGGTAAATGTATGTTCAATCTACTTTTACCTGCAAATTTAGGCTATATTCACATTTACTCTTTTTTTTTTTATTAAAAAATGATTTCGTAGCAGACCCTAGAATGAATTCCTAGAATTGTAAACACTCACGGCTTCGGTAACTCTCACGGGCACGTGGGGCCCGAGGGGCTTCAGATTTCAACTTCGAGGGACGTAGGAGTCGGGATAAGTAAACATGTCGCTCTGCGTGCCGCATGTAGGGTCGGATTATGTAGAATCTATTAACGGATTTCGGTACACTTCGGTTCACATTTTCGTAAATTTACACATTTACCGGTAAATGTCGACATTCGCCGATTTCGAACTTTAACCATAATATATATATATATATATATATATATATATATATATATATATATATATATATATATATATATATATATATATATATATATATATATATATATATATATATATATATATATATATAATATATATATATAAATATATATTTATATATATATATATATATATATATATATATATATATATATATATATATATATAAATATATATATTTATATATATATATATATATATATATATATATATATATATATATACATATATATATATATATATATATATATATATATATATATATATATATATATATATATATATATATATATATATATATATATATATATATATATATGATTCTTTGAATATTTCAAAATCAATATCTAGTAGTTTGTCGAGATACGAAAAAGGAAGGCGGCCGATTATTATTTCAATATGATTTCTAATTTAATAGAGAGTAAAATGATATTTTTTTTATAATATTATGGGTATAATGGGCTCTAGATATACATTAATAGATTAAAACATTCGTTTTATTTATGTAACTACTTTACATTTTTTTTTGGTTGGATATAGCTAATCTGTTTTGATTTATGTTTAAAAAACGTAAATTAAGATTGAAGTTACACCTCTCAAAATATTACCGCAACAAACGTCAGGTGAAAATATATAGATAATTAACATATGCATGATCTTATTATGTATAATTATTATATAATGTTTCATGGCTTTTATATATTTGTATATATATTTGTATAATGGCTTTTGAAAATATCTATCGTTCCTTTTTATAACATCATAATATCAATTCAGTATAATATGTACATTCATATATTAATATTGATTGCTTTATCTTGCCATTTATAAAATTGGAAAATATATTTTCATATTCTTATTTGCACTTGCAATTACACAATTATCTCAATAAAATAGAGAAAAAGGAAAATTAAACGTTTTTCCATTTAATGATTCTTAACTTCAGTTTTTTTATCCCTTTCCCAAAATGTAATAATACGCCTTATTTATTTTATTTAAAAAAGAGCACTCATATTTCTGAAGAATTTCTTTAATTGTTACACTAAGGGTGTTTTTTTTCTTTGGAACTAGTGCATTATGTTAAGCAAAAAATAATAAAGTTTGTGTAATATACACTCATCAAAAAATTCCGTACATTTTTACATACTATTTTTCTGCGAGTATTTCATTATTCGTGTTATGATTGTACGAAATAATATAATATACTCTACATGGCACTAAAGGAACAAGTTTTTTAAAATAGAAATTACCACTAGACCGAAACAAATAAAATAGCTATTCATTTAAATAAAAATCAATCATCAATCTGGTACTCTATAATATTGAGTTTTCCACCACAAATGTTCTCTTTGGCATATTGCGGCCCAGGTATGCAATATAATAATTATAATATTTGCTAATACTAATATAATCCTTTGCGAATTATATATAGAGATAAATTGCAGTACATTACAGTTCACTCCATAATTGTTTTAACGTATATTTAGTTATACATAATTCTTGTGATATCGAAATGAACTGTGCTCTATCTGTCAATTTGATCAATTTAAATATTTATTTAAAAATGTAGCTTAGTAAATTTATTATTATACTTTTTTAAATTACTATTTCTATTGGAGTAAAAATAAGTTTTGAGGTTTTTTATAACTTCGAAGCTCAAACACCGCGTCCTCTAACTTTAAACTTTGCGTTATATGCCTCTAGTAAATGTAACATACTGATTTCTAGAGGGAAATGATGACTCTATAAAATGAATATAGTTACAAGATGACCCAATATGATGTAAGATTATACGTTATCTTTTGTTACGTTATTTTTCGTAATTCCATCAACACCTTTTTGTTTTGTGAAATTTTTGTTTTTATAAAAATCCTTAACAGTTTTATTAAGAATTCACACTAACAAGAGTTAGAATTAAAAACCATATTTTTGATATAATATTCACAGTATTCAAGATTAGTACTTTTATCTATATATAATAATAATTAACAATAAATTTAATGTGATATTGTGTAAATTTCACATTAAATATAAAATTTTATTGTACCACAGTTGAAATGCGCAAGTATTTATTAAAGATGTTTTTTTTAATTGTTAAGGAACATAATACAACTGGCAGTATGTTTGTTGATCCAATGGTTACTTAGCATAAAGCTTCAAATAATTTCCTTACTTGCTTTTTATTATATAATTTTGTAATGAAGTTTGTTCAACAAAAAAGGCAATCTTGAATCTTTTTAATTGATTTGTAAACAAATATTTATTTGTAAACTAGTTCAAAATTTGTACTCTTAAGCTGAACACAATCTTACATTTGGTTAAACATCGCCTACATTAAGTCATATATCTTTTTAATTTATAGCTTTTTTGACGGCTTTTACAGGCCATTGCTGGCCCGTACCGTGTCAACAATCTGACTCCATCGGTTTTGATCACGAGCTAGCTCTTCATACTGTTGCAAGCAGTTAGAAGATGCCAGATCGCTCTCTACGCCGTGGAGCCATCGTCGCCGACAGGGACCTCTTCGCCTACCAAAAGGCGGCTCTCCCTTCAAAGATCTCTGTATCATTCGGTTCGGATCAGCACGCAGAACGTGACCGATCCAGCATACTGATGTCCTTTGATTTCAACCACTATACCAAGAATTTGCATTAAATTCCTAATCTCGTGGTTGAAACGAACTCGGTATAGCTGATTACAGGAATCGGTATAGCTTATTAGTATTACTAAAAATAAAAATATCGCTTTATGTTAAATATATGCGACATATCATCGGTTCATTTATTTATTTGAAATAAAAAAATTCGTTTTGTATCTAAATGCAAATTAGAAATATTATAAATCAGTAGCTGCATGATGTATTGTTATTTTATTCAATTGAATAATTGATGAGTTTATTCAAAAATTATTAATTTATTTATTTTATATGCAAGGATAGCTTCATATTGGATTAATATATCATCTATATGAACAAGTAAATTGTTTATTTATATAGCAGATTATCATTTGTCAAGAAATTCCCGCAATAAATATTTAACTATCAGTTTAACGTATTATTTTAAAGATATTGTTCAGTATTGTGATATTGTGCTTTTAGTTCAATTTCATAATATGCTAGTCTCTTTAATTTAATTTTATTTTGATGTAACAACTTTTATAAAATTACTGTTTTATTATTCAGCACACATATACTTAGATTAATCAATATGTTATTCAGTCTTCGAACAAATTATTTTGATTTTACCAGATGCTTTTAATGTTTGATGAATTAGAATTATTTCACTTCTAGTTTTTTTGGTTTTCGTTGTTTATTTTATAGTTTTCTTTTTAAATATAATATGAACTTCTTGATTGTCATTTATTTTTTTGTTTGTCATTCGTCTTTACAAGTAAATCGGATATAGTCAATCCTATTTAAAATTCATTTCATGAATTTATTGTAATTTTACTTTTTTAAATTAAAGGGGAGGCTCGTATTCTCGATAAATGTCAATTAATTTCCCAAAATAGATATTACAATGTGATATTTGTCGTGCATTTAAATTACATTATGTGACAAAAATCGATTATAATCGAGTTGTGACTGTTACAAAAACAAGCGAGGGGAAATATGCTACTATAGTTAGAAGCAAAAAATAGTTTTCATTTGTAATCAATCAACAATTAAATTAAATTAAAAATTATAGACATAAAATTTATGAATTGGGAATATTTAATTTGGTCGCTCGGGGCAGTTATTTTTTTCTGCGTAGGGTGATTTAGATATAAAATTGTTAATTGGTAATAACATATAATATAGTTTAACAATTTTTAAAACCATCTTAAATTTCAAAATTCAATCAATTATTAACAATTAATAATTTAAAGACATGCTAATTCTCGCAATATGATTTACAACCGCGGTAGATATCGTGACGTCATTATTTAAATTTTCTTATATTTTTACGTTTTTAATCATACCAGATATAATATTATTTGCCAGATAACATTATTTGAACTAATTAAATTGACTTTTTGAAATACAATATACTACTAGACCTATTAAAGCAGTGAATCAGGCCAATCGATGTGTCAGCTATTTAATTACACAATTATTATTTGTTAAATGCTAAAATATAAATATTTTTAAAGTTATTATTTATTTTACAAAATTCTTTTTTAACTATTGATTTGCAATATATAACTGCATCTTATTTATATTCATTGATTGTGTTGTGTAACATTCATTTTAATAAAATAAAAATTAATGCACCACGGTATAATGCAACCATTCAAGTGACATAAATCAATAAGAAAATCATAATAAAGCGCGATCAAAAAATCTCAGACAAACTTTTTAACAGTTACCTTACCGTTAATTGTCTCAACTCGCAGGGAAATAAATAATTTTTTATTTTTTGTTTTTAATTAAATATTCAAATTGCGAATGTAGAAATACATACAAATCAATAAATGATAATAATTCAACCATTAAATAAAAACTTCGAGATAACCGTACGTCGGTTGTTTGTGTATCATATTTTGTTATCTTTATGTTAGCAGAGTTTGGTTGAAAATTAATTGTATTTAAAGTTTAACGTTATTCAATGATCATAAGTCGGTAGGATGACACATAGATGGCGTTACTAGAATTGTTTCCCTATGATTTTTATTTAGTACTTAACTTCAATCTGATTGTTGATTCGGCCAGCTTTTAAAATAAAATTTTTTTTGACCCAAAATTCTGTGACGAACCCTCGGTTTTATTCAATATTTGTCTATTTGAACGTCATTTTGAACGATTTATACAAAAATCTTACCAAAGCGTTTTATCAACACAAATAAATTTTTTAATACTTCAATGGTTTTGTATTAATGGTTTTGTAGTAATCTGATTGTTAATTCGTGAGTTTTATAGCATTTTGTGTGAAGCAACTGTGTTTTTGAAAAAAAGGAAAAAAGTGAATTTCGAGTTTTGCTAAAGCATTGCTTTTTGATGAAAAAAAATACAGTGGAAATCAAACAATTGCTTTATAAACATTATCCGAAATCTGCTCCATCGAGACAAATGTGGATTGTTAAATTTAAATGTGGTCGTACCAGCAAAAATGATGCAGAGCGCAATGGACGCCCAAAGGAGGCTGTTATTCCTGAAAACATCAAAAATCCACAAATTGGTTGTGAACGATCGCAAAATGAATGCGACCTTGTAAAGATATCAGATAGTAGTGATTTTATCATTTTACACGAATATTTGGGTTTGCAAAAGCTCTGTGCAAAGTGGGTGCTGCTTGAGCTCACAGTCGACCAAAACAACAACTAATCGATGCTTCAGAAGATTGTGTTGCGCACTTTAAACCGCAAAAAATGGAGTTGTAGCGTCGATATGCGAAAATGGATGAGAAATAGCTTTACACACCAGAACACAACAGACAGCCAGCTGAGTGGAGAGCAGTCGTGGAACCGAATCCAAAGCGAGGAAAGACGTAACAGTCAGCCAGTAAGGCGATGGCGTCTGTATTTTGGGATGCGAACGGAATAATATTCATTGACTACCAAAAGGGAACCACCATCAACAGCGAATATTACTGTGCACTTTTGCATCGATTGACATCGCAAAGAAACGTTCACATTTGCAAAAGAATAAAAGTGTTGTTACACCATGACAATGGATCGTGTCACAGATCGATGAAAACGATGGCAAAATTGAATGACTTGGGCTTCGAGTTGCTCACCCACTCACCTAATTCACCAGATCTAGCCCCAAGTGACTTTTTCCTGTTTTCAGATCTCAAGGGAATGCTTGCTGGAAAGAAATTTAAGTCTAATGATGAAATAATCGCTAAAACTGAGGCATATATATATATATATATATATATATATATATATATATATATATATATATATATATACCGGGTGTTTCTTTTAAACTGAGACGATCAAATATTTTTGAAAAATAACCACTCTACAGAAAAAATGTCCATAATCAAAATTTAATCATACCGCGGGGAAATACATTAGTGCAAAAACAAAGTACCCCATCCCCAGCTTTGTACGTGGGGCGGGGGTAGCTTTTAAACTAAGATAGGAAGCCTTTAGAAAGACTTTTATTGCAGATACGAATTCTACGACTAAAAGTACGTATGATTTGAATGAAATATTTTGTTCGGTTCATGATAGATGGCATTGTAACGACGAAATTCAATATTTATATATATATTTAAATATACGAAATTTATATATATATATTTATGTATATTTTTTTCTTATAAATGAATTAATTAGTTTGACAACACGGCCAATATAAGGTTGAATTTATAATAAACACACTTCACACTAAAAGTTTTCAATTTTGTTCATTGCCACTGTTTTTTCAAAAACGACAGTAACACTATCATTTTACATATTTTCAGTATGTATATGTATTTAGAAAATTTATTGGAATTTTTTGAGGTATTAGTGGTACAGATCAGTTACATATTTTCTGTACACATGCAATTATAGTATAATAAAATGTAAGGGAAAATTAAAAAACACTAACATAATAATGTTTTCAGCACAGCATGACTAAATCCACATAATTCCGGCTAATTTTCCAAATATTTTGTAAATACACAAAAAAATTCATGAAAATAATTAATAATTTGTTATTTATTTTATAACGCGAAGTGTATCTGCTATCAATTTAACCTTATTCTAAACTTATTATAATAAATTTACGATAAGAAAACGATTATTTGAGAGATTTGTGAGTAATAGATTTTAAATTCAGTGACTAATTTTATTGATTATCTCTATAACGGTTATAGATAGGATGTGAGCTGTCATATAATATTTATTCAAATTAGTGTTCCCTATCACATTCATCTGTCGAATTTATTGTAGCTACTGAAGAGTCACCCTAGTGTGTGTGTGTGATAATCAAAGTGGAGATTTATAGTATGAACTTCGAAAAAAAATCTTAAGTCATACTATTATACGATTATATAATTTGAATTCAGTTCATGTTTCTAGTTTTGTACAAAAAACTTTTCGTTCCTCAATTATACATAAATTAACATTTTATTAAAAAAAATTCAATTGCCTATTAGCAGTCTTTGAACATTATTTTTTGAAAGCTCATTATTATTCTTAATGTTTTTATATTTTGACTCGAATACAAAACAGAATATTTATATATATAAATCCAATCAATTCGAAATTCAATGATATTAAAAAAAAAATTAAATCAAATAAGGACGACAACCGTCGCGAAAATTGAATATTTGTGCAGTATATTTTATAAGTTTCAACTGAATTTGATCGAATTTCGCTCATTTCAACTTTCACTATCATCGAAACTTTACTGTTTATACATGTTATGGCTCAATGTAATTACTTTATATTAATTATCAAGATTAAAGGTTTTGAACAGGTAGATATAATTGTAAATATTTTGGCACAAAATAAAATTCAATAACAATACCTGATACCAATATAATTGTATTTCATCATATAATTAATTATTTTGCCTGTTTGCCAAGTTAAACTTATTTAATCTTTCTTAATTTATACTTTTCAATTAAATCAGCTTTAATTATTGAATTTTTTAAGTTCAACATTTTTTAAGGTAAATAATAAACTACTATCGTTTTATATCATACTATTGCGTAGGTGGAAACTAAATTATAATATAGAAACACAATTGTTCAACCTATAGCTAAAATGTATCAAAATAAAAATATCAGTTTTTCTGCCAAATGGGACTGCTGCCAAAACTAACTTAATTTCATTGTTATAGTGCCATAGTGTATTGTTTTTCAAATAAACAATTATTTATTGAAATAAATTAAAACGAAAATATGTGTTAACTAAATTTATCATTAGTAAAATAAATTTAAAAAATGGTTGCAGCCATATAAATTCAGACTATATATTCATTTATAAAAATAAAATTAGATTAAAATTCTGACCACGCAAAATTTTTATATACTCTGACTGACGTGTGAAATTTTTATATGATTTACACAATTACTTGACAAACCATTTGTTTGGTTTGTATTCGGTCTCACTCTGGACACATTCATTAAATTTTAAACAAAGATTTTTATGATTCGTTTCAGATTTGTTTTTTACTTTTTGTAATTTTTTCCACATTTTACTTTGGCAAATTAATAGACGTATGACAAAGTGTTGCTGATTGTTGTTTTATAATCTGTAAATATGTTTTTGTCTATTTAAAATATTTGTTCAGGCGTTAAAATAAGTCATTTCCCGATTTAATTAATTTACATTTTCTCAATTTTAGTTTTTATTAATTGATATTTTCTCAATAAAAAGTTTTTCGGCTTTTTAATTATAACATTAAAAAATTAAAATAGTTTCTTCCAAATATGATACAGAGTCTTTAACACAAGGTGCTGCTTGTAAATGGTATCTCTTTGAATATCATTCGTCATAGGAACATCCACGTGTAAAATAAAATCAATTTCTCGTTTTTCAAATAATCCAACCGTATTATTAATCTTGGTCACTTGAGTGACTGTATTTATAAATGGTGTAGTTAGTATATTCCAGTTTTACCTTTAGAATTGATTATTGTATATATAATATTAATAGTATTGTTTTATTACGAGAATGAATCACGCTCATCGGTTAGTAAAACATATATTTGTAATATGATTTGGTTAGATTGTACTGATTGACACATTTGACCATGTTCCAATGTCGTCCGGCAGATATTGATGGAAGAATTCTCTTAACCTATTTAATTTTGAAATTTCAAAATTGATGTGATTTTATAAATAAAACTATTAGTAATTAGGCATACAAAACTATTAGTAATTAGACTGTAAACTATTAGTAACTAGACATTCACGTTTAATAGATTTTTATGTTGAGTTTAACTTGTTTTATTTTGTTTAAAAAATTTAGATAATTATATATTCAGAAAAATATTTGTAACTTTGTAATAACTGATTATATTGGCTGTTTTGTCAAACTGTACTTTGCTTAAGTTATAATAATTAATTTATTAATAATGTATGTATGTTGATAATTATATATAAATTCAAATTATAGTTAACTGGTTTAAGTAATATAAATTAATTGTACATCAAATAACTTTCGATGAAAAATAAAATTTATCCTGATTTGATTCAAAAATATTTACGTTTATTTGATTGAAAATTGGTTATATTTTTAATACTAAATTATATAATTTAATATTATAAATTTTGACAAATAATCTATGACCGTAAACGGCTCTTACCTCGTCTCAACTGAGACCTTATTGTAGGTGGTTGTCAGCCCAACAGATTTGTTTTACACACAATCACTGTTTTATGTCAAACTAGTACAAGTTAATTTTTGGACAACGGCGAGATTCGAACTCAAGACCGTGGCGTGAAGAGAAACTCTCTTTACCATTAAGCTACAACCAGCAACATAGCATATCAAAATTAAACCAACTAAGGCAAATAGATATAAATTAATTTCGTTTTTAAAAGATTTAAGGTTTTATTAAGTATATCAATAATCCACACTTCATGCATTACCCATAATGAGTTAAAAATTGGTTTACTTACTCGTATTCCAAATAAATATACATAGTTCATTTATTAATTTTCTACAAAAGATTGTGTTATATTAATTAGTGATCAATTTAAACATATTTTATTTAATAGTCTTTTTTCAATCTAATTAGTAATATTTTTAAAATTACTCTAATAATAATATCCGAATATTAATTTCACAAGAAACCCGATTTTTCTTTGCTTGAACCAAATTACAAAAAATGTTTGTGAAAATCATTAGAATGAAAAACATTTTTAAGGGCGCATGTAAGACAAGGTTACATGGTTTTGTAAAGTGATTTTGTTTAAAACAGACCTTACAAATTTTATTAGGTCGATCATTCTAGCTATACTAAAAATTATATTTCGTAGTTTTTTGTTTGCATTTTATACTGGGTGTCAGTCGGGAAGGTATACTACTTTGTTTTGCCGCCATTTTGATAAATATTAGTCCTGACAGTTCATATTTGAGGGTCTTAAAGAGGGTCTGTAGGTGATAGGCCCAAGCATGGGCCACAACGTACTGCAAGATCGGCTGAAAGCATTACTGCTACTCAAGAAAGTGTTCAAAACAATCCATCAACCTTAATTCAACGCCGTGTTTAGGAGCTTGGTCTTCAAAGCACAATTTTGCACAAGGATTTGCATGTGTTTCGATTTAAGTTTCAGTTGACACAAGAGCTTCTTCTACAAGACCATTTACACCGCCGTACATATGCCAATAGGATGTTACAGCTCGCCCATGACAAGCCCGATTTTCATGAAAAAATCACGAGGGACGAGGCACATTTTCATTTGAATGGATATGTGAATAAACAGAATAGTCGGTTCTGGGCAATGGAAAATTCTCAAATTATTCATCAGTCACCTTTACATCCATCAAAAGTGGCAGTCTGGTGTGCAATTTGGTCAGGAGGAATCATTGAACCTTACCTCTTTGAAAATGAAAACGGCGTAACGGTAACTGTGCATCTACAAGACGGTGACACATCGCATACAGCCAAGATTACAATGGAACTACTGCGAGACCTCTTTCCACAAGTTATTTCGAAAAATGGTGATGTTGATTGGCCTCCGGTCGCCTGAGTTGACTGCTCCGGACTTCTTTTTGTGGGGATATCTGAAAAGCAAGGTTTATGCAAACAAATCAGATTAATTTTCGTGATGAAATTAATGAAATACCGCGTGAGTGTAATGAAAAATGTGCTCAAAAGAGCTCGCATTTGTGAGGCTAACAGAGGCGGACATTTATCTGATATTGTATTCCATACATAATTGCCGACCTTAAATAAAACATTTATCAATATAAGATCCATTCTCTTTCATTTAATCAAAAATTATAAACAAACAAAATATGTAGTATACCTTCCCGGCGGACACCCTGTATATATATATATATATATATATATATATATATTAATATATATATATATATATATATATATATATATACATATATATATATATATGTATATATATATATATATATAAATATATATATATATATATATATATATATATATATATATATATATATACATATATATATATATATATATATATATATATATATATATATATATATATATATATATATATATATATATACATATATATAAAAATATATATATATAAATATATATATATATATATATATATATATATATATATATATATATATATATATATATATATATATATATATAAATATATATATATATTTATATATATATATATATATATATATATATATATATATATATATATATAAATATATATATATATATTTATATATATATATATATTTATATTTATATATACACTCCTGGACAAAATAAACACATATTTTTTTTTGTAATAACAAAAAATCCCGCTGGACAATTTCAGTGGAACTAGTATCAAATGATCCCAAATTTATAATTTTCTCAAAAGAGGCACAAATGTGGCGTTATGGAATTATAGCGGCTATTTTTCATTGCAAAATGTTAAAATGTGTCGAACTATTTTTTTTTTAAATTTTTAAAAGCGGTTTATAAACATTAAAACTAGCTTTATTACAATTTAATTTGATTAATTTAATAATGAGTATTCCCCCCCCCTCTGTGCCCTTATTACAGCTTCCATCCTTCTGGGCATACTAAGTAGAATGCTTTGTATCATTTCTTGCATGATCTTTTTTGTACTCTTCTTGCGCTGCAACTCTCAGCTCTGCTGTCGAATCTGGTGCAGGATTTCTAGCTCTAATACGGCGTTTTAGAATGTCCCACACGTGTTTAATCGGATTAAGATAAGTACTCATTGGTGGCCACTTAAATGCACGAATGCCAATATCTTGGAGATATTGTCGTACCGTTGCAGCAACGTGGACTGGAGCGTTATCATGCATTAGCACAAAACTTTTATAACCTATGAAGCCCACATATGGCAAAACGTGATCGCCAAGAATGTTCCGAGCATACCAGTCTGCATTCATCCTCAAACCAATCTCCACCAGCTCCGTACGGCCCTCCCAACTGATTCCACCCCAAAACATTATTGAACCTCCACCAAAGCTTATAGTTTGCACCATGTTACACGGTGCGTAGCGTTCTCCAACTCTTCTGTATACAAGATTATGTCCATCTGGTTTCCATAATTGGATTCTGGTCTCATCTGAAAAGAGAACAGTGGCCCATTGATCAGTTTCCCAATTTGCATGAGTATGAGCAAATTCTAAACGGCTGGATTTGTGGCGGGGAAGAAGCCGTGGAACTTTTACGGGCCGTTTTGGAGTTAGGTTCACTTCTTTTAATCTTCGTCTAACTGTTCTGACACTAATATTCACTTGACGCGCACTTGAGTTGAGTAGAAGTTCGCTTTCGATCTCGTAACGAATTCATTTTTAAAAATCGATCGTCATGCTCGTTTGTGCACCATTTACGTACAATTTGACCACTTTAACCGCCTCCAGCTCTTGGACGGGTGCCATATTACAATGGATTTTATATGATTTGCTTTATAACACATTTACAAGAACTAGTGGTACTGCATTTAAAAATAATTGAAATGCAATGGAACAAAAGACGATCGTTGCGTTGGATTTCAAACACAATGCACTTTTTATTAAGTGTTGAATAATTTCATTGATTGGCTTGCAGTAAACTTTATTAAAGGTGGTTTCTGATAAAAATATAAATGTGCTATCATTTGACACTAGTAGTATTAAAATTGACCAGCGGGATTTGTTTTTATTACAAAACAAAAATATGCCTTAATTTTGTCCGCGAGTATATATATTTATATATTTATATACATATATATATATATATATATATATATATATATATATATATATATATATATATATATATATATATATATATATATATATATATATATATATACATATATAAATTATTTATATATAATATATATATATATATATATATATATATATATATATATATATATATATATATATATATATATATATAATATATATATATATATATATATATATATATATATAATATATATATATATATATATATATATATATATATATATATAATATATATATCTATATATATATATATATATATATATATATATATATATATATATATAAATATATATATATATATATATATATATATATATATATATATTTATATATATATATATATATATATATATATATATATATATATATATATATATATATATATATATATATATATATATATATATATATATATATATATATATATATATATATATATATATATATATATATATATATATATATATATATATATATATATATATATATATATATATATATATATATATATATATATATATATATATATATATATATATATATATATATATATATATATATGTATTTACACACACAAATAAACGCTTTGATTGTGGCAAATTTCTGCTATTTGTTTTTTAATGTCGCACGCGGCTATTGCGGTTGACGGTTTTACAAATATTTATATAAAAAGTTAATTGTTTTAAATCTCGATTATCAAATAATTACACTAATTAATCTTTAATTATATACTGGGGAAAAAATTATTTAATTTCATTATAATTACAATAATTATTATTTTAATATTTGAATTCATTTATTTATGATGGAATTTATGTTTTTATTGCTTCGTTTTATTATTTAATTAACATTAATAACAAGAAGTTTTGTTGAAGTTGAAATCATCTTGTTAATTGTTTCAAGGAAATATTTTATGGAAAATAACTCTGTTTATTTATATATATATATATATATATATATATATATATATATATATATATATATATATATATATATATATATATATATATATATATATATATACATATATATAATATTCAGTTATGGATATATACATATAGAATACATATAAAAATATAAATATTATACTTAGATAGTTGTAAGTATGATAAGTTTTTTTAAGCGCTTTGTTAATTTATTACATTATCATGTTATAGACAGTATACCATATAATGAATGATATTATAATATCAACATTCCGTTTTTATCGATCTTATTTATTTATTAAAGGTACGTTACAAATAACATTTTTATTCAATAGATGATACTTATTTGTTTATTAAAGTATTTGAACTCAGTGTACACGATTGTATGTAAATTTGATCGCGTTGTACTTTACATCGTAATTCAATTAAAAAATCGTTCTATCGTGTTATTTTCCATTTTTATTTTTTATCTCAACCAATTTGCTTTTACACATCATTTTCTTATAAAAAATAATCAAACCTTCGTAGAACTGTATCTGTTAATAAAAACAAAATGAAGTTAGCTACCCCATAAAAAAGATTGTAAATTATAGGGGGAAAATAGAGCAGTTTTTTATGTATTTTTTGTGCTGTCTAAGTTTCTTTTTATATTGTGCTTTTTTATTGAGGAAGTAATTTTATTTTGCTTTTCTTATTGTTAATGTATTTGTGCATACGATATATAAAGTGTATACATATGTACAGCCAAGAATAGATAAGAAGACAAAGAAAAATACTTATGTTTTTTCCAAAGAAACTTTAAATTTTATATATATATATATATATATATATATATATATATATATATATATATATATATATATATATATATATATTTATATATATATATGTATATGCATATATATATATATACATATATATATATATATATATATATATATATATATATATATATATATATATATATATATATATATACATATACATATATATACATATATATATATACATATATATATATATATATATATATATATATATATATATATATATATATATATATATATATATATATATAAATATATAAATATATATATATATATATATATATATATATATATATATATATATTAATATATATATATAAATATATATAAATATATATATATATATATATATATATATATATATATGTATATATATATATATGCATATATATATATATATATATATATATATATATATATATATATATATATATTTATATATATATATATATATATATATATATATATATATATATATATATATATATATATATATATATATATATAATCAAACCTTATATACATAAATATTTTCGATGAGATATACTTAAGAAATTTTTACTTCGTATACTTATGTTTTCTTTGCAAAAAACTACTTTTTTATTGTGTTTTGTTCCAAACTCTGGGATGGGTATTACATACGTTAGAAGAATGATACCTTAGTTATATTTTTTGTATATATTTTTTGTAAAGTGTATATAATTTTGAAAATAACTTAGTGATTTTACGTAGTAGATTTCCAGAAAAGAGGAAACATCAAATAGTGGAGAAAGTTTTTTTCTTAAATAATTTATTTGAATTATGGTTACAACTTCCGAGATCGGTTTTGGTACATATAGGTATATATAACGTAAAATAAATTTGTATTTCTTGTTACTAATTTTAAGGTTAATTTTATTAAAAAGAGATGAGATTAGTTGGTACATGAAAAATGATTGAAAATGACACATTATTTCGTCTTAAACCATAAGAGGCCTGTTCACATTTTCATAACATAATTATCATTTTCCACTTTTGATAATATATATTTCTCAGTTTTATATTTATTATAAAAAATTGACGAGCCGAACGATCTAATTCATTTCATTTTTTATTCCAAGAGATAGCACAGATGAAGATAGAACAGATTAATCTTTTGTTTAATATATAAACTTCTAATTAGAATAATTGCGATGCATTACCCTATTTAAAAAATTGATAAATGTATTCCAATGAAGTTATAGTTATTTCATTCGAAATTAAAAAACATGTGTGTGATTAGATTATAATTGAAGCTCTTTTTAGAACCCTCTTTATCTTTTAGATCAACATCACTTATACATATAAATATTTGAATGTGTATTCAATATCTTGTGAACAAATTTAATTTTTATTTATGTATTATTCAATTATTATGATAGTTAGTCAATTAACTTTCAGATATATGAGTTTCTTCAACATTTTATTACCAAAAAACAGTACAACTAGAAATCTGATATATAATTTTTATTCATATTTCAAAAATTGTGATTTTTACATTGGTTCTTATAATAAAGTGTGAATATACCTCCTCTAAAAACAGATGAATTAAAAATATGACGTATTATATTATTACGGCTCTAGATCGAGATGACTCTGATAGTTCTCATTAACTTCAATAAGATGAAAAACGTTCTAACCGTACAGCATTTGAGGTAAAAGTAATATGGTCGAATCTTAATGGAAAATTTTATTTATTTCTAAATGCAAAATTTTATTCTAAATCGTACATTAACGATTTAAAAGCCGTGTAAAATAGAATGTTAAAATAATACTTCAATATAATTAGATATGTTTCGGATATAACAGATGTTTAAGAAAACTAAATGATGTATCAAACATATTTTCATTACGATATAATTTCCCAGTATATGCGCATAGTGTTTCTTTTTTAATAAAAGTTCAAATTTATCAAAATTTTATTTTGAAAACTAATCAATATCTTTGAAGACGAGTTTCATGCTTTTTATTTTCGAAAATTTAATATCTATAAATTTAGTATGCAAATTCATAACACAAGTTTTCCCAGCGTATTGAATCTAAATAAGGACTATCACCTAATCATATATATTAATTTATTAATAACACGTTTTCATTATTACTAAAATCAATATTTTAATATACTAACCTCACTACTGAACATTAAAAATATCTATGTATATATACTGGAAATTAACTTTACAAAAATTGTTTGCATTACACTAAATTTAACGCCACCCATCTTTCTCAAACATGCTGCGCACTTCTTCGATGAAGAAGAAAAACTTTTTCGCCGACTTTACTTAAAAATGTATTAAATTTTTGCTTCGTTTTGCCCAGAAAATATATTTTATTTATCATCTCGGTATCTAAAATTGGTTGTCGAGGCGAGTACATGAATAGAGAGATGAGGATGGTTCTTTTTTAATATTTTACGACGGTAAAAAAGATATAAAAAATAATAAGAAATCAAAACAAGAAAAATCCTGAAATTTTCCGTTTTTATTTCTTTTTGAATTCCATAGCAACATTGAAGTTTTCTTAGAAGATATGTATACAACAACCCCACTCCCAATATATTGCGGAAAAATGTAGATAAATTTCTTACTTTGTGTATTCTTACTGTTTTTTATTTTTATTATAAAAAAGCCATTAAAACTTTTTTCAAATTAAATTATTAGCGTAAATGCGATTAATATTGTCGCTACACAAGCTAAGGAATAATGAAAACTTTTTTCCTCTGAGTATAAATTATAAGACAAAACAGTCGTCTTATAAATTGAATTTCTAAAAAAAAAGTCTTACATATTTTGATATACAAGTAATTTAATTACTTATGTCTGTAAACTGTCTTCTAATTAAAAATACAACAAAAAATAAAAATCTGTATCAACTATCATCTTAAGAATGTTATATGTGCTAACAGATTTTAAATTAATTTATCATGACAAGTTTTCTGTCACTTTAAAAGAGATTTTATTTCTGTTTAAAAGATACTACTAAGCCATGTACATATATATATATATATATATATATATATATATATATATATATATATATATATATATATATATATATATATATATATATATATATATATATATATGTAATATATATATATATATATACATATATATATATATATATATATATATATATATATATATATATATATATATATATATATATATATCTATATATATATATATATATTTGTATATTTGTTTATAATCATATAAATATCTTATGTACAACAAATTATTTGTTAATCCTTGAAGGATAAAATTTATAATTGCAAATAAACGTATTTCCGTTTATGACGTATTTTATAATGTGTTAAGAATTAAGACACATATACGTCAGTTAATTAAAGAAACAAGTTTATTTTGTATTCTTTTTTATACGTTCGTATGTTTATCTACAAGATTAATAAAACAAAAATGGTTTAAGGGTATTTTGATCATTTTCACGGTATATAATAAATAAAGAATATTCCTCTTATATAAGTGAGATCGTTTGCTGCTACTTAGAATTATCTTTTAGTGAAGTAATACTTGGTTGTTCCAAGTATACAATACGAAAGTCCTTCAATTAAATTTTTGGATCATTATTTTATTTTGCAACATAATCTGTTTTTTCCATAATTTCTGCGCAATAAAAACTTAACTTACTTACACATAGAGGTTTGTATTATTTTCATTATTTAACATTTTTCTTAAACACTATACTAATTACATTTTTCCTAAAGGTTGTCTAAACAAAGCAAAAATTAAAATTTAAATATTTTTTGTAAATTTAAAATAGTTTTATAACACGATAGTTTAAAGTTCATATATAACGTAATAATATTTAGAGAAAAACTATTTATAAATTGTAAAGTGCGATGTGTATGAATTTAATAAATTTTACATTTTTGGCGCAAAACGAAATCCAAGCGTCATAAGTTAAAATGTCTGGAAATGATGAAAATGCCTTAACATTAAAGGTGGTATGTGCGTGAGTTTATTTCATATTAAGTGTGCCGAAATCAACAATATACTTTTTGATGATCTTAAACTTGGTTCTACTACATGGTTATGCCCTGATTGTCGCTTAAGCTCAAACACATCAATAATTGATGGTGATTATGAAACGAATTATGACTTAACTAGCACTTAGAACCCCAACCTTAGTGATTTGGTAATAGTATTTCAGGGTGTGCAAACCAAATTGAATTCGTTGACGGAATCATTGAATTATTTATGTAAAACATTAGATGATCATGATTTGAGATTATGAAATAAATGCGCTTGAGGTGAAATTGGCTGCGCAAGAAGAAAAAATCAACGCTATGGAAGCTGAAATGGATCAAACTTATCAAAAAATGAAACAAAACAATATTGTTATTTGCGACATTCCATTCAACTTAAAATTTTCATTGTCTAATCATTAAAGCAGCAGCTTGAATTGGTGTTACAATCACGGAGGCAGACTTAACATCTGTAAAAGAAATGGTTCATCAGAACAAAGAAACAAATTCATTTTTAAAACCTTCTTTTAAAAGGAAGCAGATACTGTACAACGAACTGGATGCCGATTTTTCCGCAACACTACAAAATCAGAGGAATTTTCTGCATCATCATCTTACCAAATTCGAGTGAAGGTTGTATAGTGCAGCTAAAAATATTGTGACGAATCACAGTGACGCTTGTAATAAAAAAAGAGCTAAAAATTACAGCAGTAGTTCAGGGGTTACCCTGTAACCAAATATTTACACATGCGAGCAGAATAAAAATAAATAACGAAATAGGCGGGGCGAATCAAATACGACGCAACGAAATTTCGCGAACATGTAGACATTTCAGTTACAATACAAAATAGTTCAGTTTTGAATTTCGTAGTGTTAATATCGGAAAGTGATAACAAATGAAAGTGAAGTGTTTAAACAAGTCGATTTGTTCGTCAATTATTAATTGAAGTGACAAACTTTTTATTAATAGTCGTTTAAAAAATTTTTTGTCACTTGGAACGACATTGAAAGTCGCGTGGAAATTTCAGTCGGCATATTCATTTGAAATTATTAGTATTCCTTAATTAATTTAACGAGTGACGTTGGTTGCATCAGATTAGTTCAATCGACTAGCAGAATACAAATTTATAGATGAAGTGACACAACAACGAATCACTTACACACGCCGCGGCGATTTAAGTGATACGACTAAGGGAATCGGGGTGTAAGTGTGATTATAATTATTTGTGAAATAATTGTGGAATTTATTGCGAAATAAATTTATTGTAAAAATTAAAGTTTGTGAGGTTAATATTCACAATCCAGTGATCGAACCGGATAAATTATTTGATCATGGCTTAATCGTAACAATAAAACCAAAATCATATTTCATTTTTAATGGTGTAAACACAATAATATTTACCTACGCAAAGCAGCTGATTCAAAAGTCTTCCGTATACTTTCGTTCAACAAAATCAACAACAGTATGTATACGTCACTGGTTCACCTGTTTCTCCAGTTACTGATGTTATATCACAAGATGTATGGTCCAAAAGTAAATCAACAAAAAAATATGATAAATTATTTTACTAGTAATATTATTATTATTTTTAATCTTATACTTATCTTTTTATTGAACTCACTTTTTTATTATTGTTTCCACTTTCTTCAATTGTCATAAAGTTGACATTTGTTGTTTATTTACATTTAGTATTAAAAATCATAACATTCTTCAAATGTCATAATATCATTGAGGCCATCTCATACTATCCTGTTTTATGGAAAATAAAGGTTGTAACTATTACACTACCATGGTTTATTGTTATATTTTATATTATATATTCGTAAAAATTGTATATGTATAAATTTTTTACTGAAAAAATCAAAGCGAGAAAAAAATTAAAAATGCCATTAGAGTGACTGAGATCGTTTTTTCCTTTTTTCTTTTTTTTATATAATAGTAGATATATTTTGACAGATGCGTGTAACATAACCAATAAATTTCAAATTTTTTTTAGTTTTTGAAAAAAAAGATAAAATACACTTTAAATCTACAACAATAAATTTAAAAAAATAAACTTAGCATAATTATTCATTATTTCAATTATTTTTACAATGAATTTTAATTAAGATGAATGGAACGAAACGAAATATTAAAATTATTAAGTAACCATAAAAAATCATCCATCTTTATTTTTCCTATAAAATATTTCTCCAGTACTGAATACAAATACTTCTCTTCATATATTTTGTCAGTACTGCTATAATTATTTTCTCAGTAACCATAAAAATTTACTCAGTACTGAATAAATTGTTTGCACTGGAAATATTTTTTATTTCACTCACACTTTAAGAAAAATTATATTTTTTATCCCGCTTTGACTATTTTGTCAGTATTTTTTCTTAATGGAAATCAGGCTTAAATGCTTTTAAAGTTAAATTTTTAAATTATTTTTTTAGTATTTTAAATTATTTTTTTACTATTTTAAATTATTTTTTTTACATTTTATTTGATATTATTATATTTTTATTCTTTATTTTTGTTTATTTTGTTTATACCGTGATGTTCTGTATTTATAGTGAAATTAGTTGCATTATTACATTTTTAAAATTACATTTTTTTAATTTTAACTATGCATTGGATTGTTTGAATGTAATTATTGCTTCTTGTGTTCATGAGTAAATTTTCTTAATTGCTTTAAATAACTACGTAAATAATAACTTTCTTAATGTTGATGAATGCTCATTGTACTTAAGTAATTGTATTGATCCTAGTAAGAAAAAAATAAACATTATACAACTCAATGTCCGTGGTATGAATAATTGGGTCAATTTGATGATGTTCTTATATTTTGTTAAAGAATTATTGAAGGTGTTGAAATAATTCTACTTAGTGCAACTTGGGTTCATAGCATAAACATCATATCATTTAAAATTAATAAATTTCATAATATTTTTTCATGCCGTGATGATCGAGCATTTATTAGAGCTGATTTGAAATTTAAAATTTAACAATGCGATGATGGAAATTACCCATTTCATTGTATTTGTATATGTATTGATGTTTCTGGCCTAGCAGCAACTGTGTGCTTTTTATAGACCACTTGCATCCGATATTAGTTTATTCGACAATTTTTTGGACAGCTTTTTGGAAAATTTTCTCATTACCAATTGCGATACAATTATTGTTGGCGACTTAAATATTCCAGCTAACAAAGATTGGAATTTAGTTTCTGATTATAAAAACATTTTAATGAGTTCTGGGATGGTTGTTACTAATACGTTTGCTACTAGATCTATCAGTAATAACATTATAGATCATGTTGCTTGTAGGTTTTCTAATATTTGTTCGGTTTTCATCCATTTATTTTAAAGAAAAAATTGTTCGACAAAAATTTGAAAAAAGGTAATAGATTTTTGTAAGGTTGATGAATGTGTTGCCGAGTTTCTTAAGACAACAGTTTTTGATATTATTAATCCATTATCAACTCTTAAATTATTAAGTGATAAATATAATTTCTTTGTAGCTAAATTTACAATTATTAAAGGTGTTGTTGCTAAATTGAAGTCTAGCACTTTTCTCTGGATGACTTTCGATCTATGGAAACTTATAAGATAGCGCAACAGAATTTTGAAAAAGATTAAATGAAACTCGGAATCGACTCTGTACTATCAATAAACAAAATGGCATGTGACACACTACAATTTAATCAAACCGGAACTCAATATTTCTGTCCTCGGAAATTTATAATATTATCACAGATAATATATACTTTGTACAGATTAATATCTTCGCTTACTATTTAGTTCTACGCTGCCGAAATATGATTTTTGTTGATATGATATGGAGATCCATGTTTGTAATATTAAGTATCAATGCAATCGTTTATATGTATTTTTAAATCGTTCCAACAGATTGGCGTTGGTAACGCTTTGTCTATATCATCTCCAAATATTTCCGGGAAAGTTTTAAAACTAATCGAATTGCACATGAAACTGTATAGCTTAAGTCAAAAAATAGCTTAAGTCGAAGTGTATAGCCGAAAGTCATTCGGATACATATGTTGATAAGACATTTTTGGCAATTATTTGAGTGCATCAATGGTTCGTAAGTTTTATAGTTGAGACGCGTTTACGGCCTTTCAGCCATCGATTTTTCAATATGAATGTTTTCAATTAGCTAACAGCTCATATTAGCTCACAAATAATATTAATAATCCCATAAAATGTGGGCTATTTGTCTTGAAGAAATAACATGTGCTCTAAGAGAAATAGTACATTTAAGCACTAAATATTCATCACGTTTTCTTGTCTTTGGTCTACGTTAAATAGAGCATGGGCTAACTCATGAATTACTACGAAAAACAGATATTCTCGGCGAATATCAGATTAAGATAGACAACAATGGCGATTGGCTATCAAATGCACAAAAGCTTGTTTAAAGCCATATGCAGAAAGCTTATGAACTAAATACTTTCTAAATAATTCGAATTCATTGTGTAGATATTAACCTTGAATTTCAACTATGGGTAAATTATCAACTACGGGTAAGTATGCAACAACATAACCAAGTATATAATTTTGTTTGTTGATGATTAACTCATTCATAAAACAGCAAAGAATTCAAAAAGTGTTACGTTTCTGTTTGGTCTCTCGAAATTTTAATAAAATAAGGATCGACAATATCTGTTTCATTTTCAAATGAAAAATATGTACTGTACTGAAATAATCAAAATAGTATTATACAAAATGACGATACAATATACAAAATATAGTATGCGTGCACTTACACATGCGTCTTATACAAAATTAAATAAGTTTATAAAAATAATATTGAAATAGTGTTAGTCTCTTTTAACATATTTTATCATCGCTAACTTATTTCTCTTTCATATCGAAAATTTCATAGTATTGATTTTTTTTCCATGCAATTCCAAAAGTTAGGCGTTTCTGATTTCCTATTTATTTTTTATTTCATTAGGCCCATAGATATGTTTTTGTCGTACTCCTTTAATAGAAAATCATTTGAAATACAAAAACAAAAATCATATTTCGGCAGCTTAGAACTAAATAGTAAGCGAAGATATTAATCTGTACAAAGTATATATTATCTGTGATATTATTTGCAATCTCAGTTGCTGTAAAGGTGGCGGGTTAGAAATATTCGGTATCAAGTAGTAAAGCGTAATGTTTAATTTTTTTCGGATATTGTCGCTAAATTAATAAATAAAATATTTGAAACTGATGAATATCTTGATAATATATATATATATATATATATATATATATATATATATATATATATATATATATATATATATATATATATATATTTATATATATATATATATATATATATATATATATATATATATATATATATATATATATATGTATATTTTTTTTTTTTTTACGTTTTGTTTTAGTTGGGTACAGGGCGGACTTTTAGACTGACCTAGCTCCTTGTAACTGCCAGAGCTCCTGCACCCAACGCGCGATCCTTCAAGTAAAGGTTGGTAGCTGCCTTAAACGTGTGCATTTTATACTTCAACGGAAATTGAAAACCAGTCAACGAATTCCACTTCTTAGATGTTCGATAAATAAATTCGCGCTTTGCATCTTCAGTTCGAGGTTTCGGCAGCTTCACCGTAAACCTAACACGCAGAGTTCTGCAACATCTCTGCGGTGCTGTAGGCTGTCTAGATCTTTCGTAAGTCTGGGGTTGCGTATTATTCGGATAATATTCGGATATTATCAAGATATTCATCATATATATATATATATATATATATATATATATATATATATATATATATATATTATATATATATATACATATATATATATATATATATATATATATATATATATATATATATAATATACTGGTACATAAAATCTATAACATCTTCATTTAATTACATAAAAATGAAAAAGTCAAATAAAATTCATAATAAATAATTAAATTATAAATTAATAAAATAATAACCCAAAAAGTTTGTGTCTACAACAACGATCCTTTTTCACTTCTTATACTCATCGTAATTCACTTTTATTAATTAATTTATTTTATTTGCTTCCTTTTATTAGCGCGTCTTTTATAATTGAATTAAAGCAACTGATTTAAATTTCGCGTTATTATTATGACGAGCAACACCAACATTTTGTATATTAAACAATCTCGATATATATATATATATATATATA
>OZ010738.1:134613548-134648548 GCA_963932295.1 Tipula lateralis
ATTAAAATTTTAATCTGTAAGTGGTTTTATTGGAATTCTTGTATTTAATCAACAATATTGCTATAAACTATGTGTATACAAATGTTTCTTATCGGTAGCGAAAATTATCGCGAAGTATTTAATAAATAATAATATGTTTGATAATTAGATTTGTAATATTTAACACTTAACGTGTGCTTCAATTTGTTTGTTCATATAATCGAAATATCATTTCATAAATATAACTATACTATAACTAAAACTAGTTTTTAAAATTACTTCATGCAACGTTAATTGATTACTTTATAAACGTCCAAAAAGTAATTGGTGAGAAATACCAAAGCATTCTTGATAGTGGCTTTGGAAATATCGACTACACAAAACTTTTTTGATTTATTAATATTTAATTAAATATTAGTTCTTATAACAAGGAAAACTATTTTAATAACAATAACTACATACATATATACATTGTATTCTATTTTACATAATTTACTATAATTAATTTCATGTAATGTTGTCATCATTTTTTATTACTCGTTGTTTATACATTTTTACATAGTTTGCGATGTAAACTAAACAAATTTATTTATTATTAAATATTATGTATTTATAATAAATAGACTGCATATATAGTTTACAGTGTATTTATTATACGTATATAAGGGAGTTACGTTTCGCTTTTTGTGACAATTTTTAAAATTCAGTATATCTTTATTTAAAATTTTATTTATTTTTAAAGTTTTTGTATAATATTTTTTTTTTTATTTTCTTTATTATTTCTTTTTAATTACAATCTAGTCTTAGACTAATAAGCAATTTTATTCAAACTTAAACTTCTACATTTTACTGAAATTTAAGGGTTCATCCATCGATGTACTCCTTATTACATGATATTTGTTATTTAATCGCGCTTTTGTTGTCCGCTAGATACATTTATTTTAATCGATTTTACACTAACTCAAAAGGCTTTACTCTTTTTAGCCTTCTTAATAAATCCGTATTATCCAGTAGCTGGATTGCCTCTATGTTGACATGATGCAGCAGTCGTTGTTCGTGACTTCTAGCAAATTTCATAATTTCAGTTTTGATGGGGTCTATGCCCAAATCTTTGTGTATGTCTATATTTCTGACAAACCATGGTGCATTCACGATGTTTCTTAACACCTTATTTTGGAACCGTTGGATAACATCTATGTTGGTCTGCTTAGTACAGCCCCACAGCTGTATACCGTAAGTCCAAACAGGCTTCAATATTTGCTTATATAGCAGAACCTTATTAGGGATTGATAGATGAGAATTTCTTCCCAGTAACCAATACATTTTATTGTATTTTAAACCCATTTCATTTCTGTTCTTTTTTACATGCCTTTCAGCGAATCTTAGTGTCTAATGTCATACCAAGATATTTAGCAGTGTTTGCATGCGGTATTTCTTGGTTGTTTAAATATACTGGTTTGTATACTAATCTCTTGTTCGTAAAATCGACGTGGACAGATTTAGTTTCATTTAATTTTATGCGCCATTTTTTTGTCCAGTTCAATACTTGATCTATGGCGACTTGCAATTTCTCTTTTGTATCTGAGTTGTTGTCACCTACTGCCATGATGGCTGTGTCATCGACGAAAGTGGCAATCGTATTGTTGTGTGGGATTGGAACATCTCGGGTGTATAATAAATACAGAAGTGGCCCAAGTATACTTCCTTGTGGAACTCCTGCTTTTATTTCTTTTAACTCAGAGTATTCATCTTCTTGCTTAAGTCTGAAATATCTTTTTGTTATATATGATTCCAGTATTATGCTGTACTGTTTAGGTAGGATTAGTTTGAGCTTGTAGATTAAACCTTCGTGCCAAACCTTGTCAAAGGCCTGTGCTACATCAAGGAATACTGCAGAACAAACTTTTCTCTCTTCTAATGTCTTCTCAATAATATTGGTTATTCTATGGACTTGGTCAATAGTTGAGTGCTCACTGCGAAAACCAAATTGGTGATTCGGAATTAGGTTATTTCTTTCAATTATTAGTTTGAGTCTTTTTAAAAGTAACTTTTCAAAGAGCTTAGACATTATCGGCAGCAACGATATATGCCTATATGATGTTATTAGATGTAGTGGTTTTCCTGGTTTAGGAATCATGATAACCTCAGCTACTTTCCAAAGTGTTGGCACATATTTTAATCTGAATGAAGCATTTATAATATTAGTTAACTTCACCGTAGCTTTTCTCGGTAGCTGTTTTATTATTTCTCCGGTAATCAAATCAAACCCGGGTGCTTTCTTTAAGTTTTAATTGTTTTTAATTTCGTTTGCTACTTCTTTGGACGATGTAGGTGTAACATCATCGTGTATTTGAAATATGTTTTCATCAAATGTTTCTCGCAATTGACATTCATCAGGTTGAAATATATTTTCAAGATGGTTAGCAAATCCTTCAGCTTTTTCTTTGTTTTTCTTCGCCCATGTTCCATCCATTTTCCTGATAGGGTGTCATTATTGGCCTTTTCAGAGTTTTAGTTGCTTTCCAGAGTGACTATTCTGTATTACTGTCATTCGTCAATTTACTTAAGTAGAAATTAAGTGACTCATTTTTTAATTTCCGAATTTTTTTTGTTAATTGTTATTGGCAACATTATTGGCCTTTTCAGAGTTTTAGTTGCTTTCCAGAGTGACTATTCTGTATTACTGTCATTCGTTTATTCGTGTATTACTGTATTACTGTCATTCGGTTATAAAAAAATCGATTAGGTCAGGTATTTTTCCTGAGTCAGATGGACAAGATGTTAGTTTTCCTGTTGAAATGGATTCACATCCATTTTCTTTAATAGCGATTAGTAATTCTTTTCCTTTAGTTGTTGTCAATCTAGAACCCCAGTGAGTATTCTTCGCATTGAAGTCACCGCCTATGATGAACCTTTTCCCGAGCCGTTTGAAAAACTCTGAATATTGTTTGTTTTTAATAGAATGTGTTGGTGGACAGTACAATCCTGCGACAAAAATAGGAACGTTGTTAGTTTTTATAAAAACAACTGTGGCCTGAATTTCTTCTTTTTCATACTTTGCTTCTTCAAAATGTTGGATATTTTTTTTAAAGATGACTGCCCTTTTTTGTATAATATTTAATATTGTTTATTTCATTGATTGCTTTTAATAAAAAAGAGTCTGGCATCGGTAAGTGACAGAAATTAAGTAGTATGTTCCCGGTGAACATACTACTAAGTTGGTAAACGCTTGATTTACGTCAGGAAAAATTTAAAATTTAATTCTAAAATTTACTAAAAACTATTATAATAGTTTTGATATAGCTTTTCTATATACCAAATAATAATTAGGGTATATTACAAAATAATTACACAAATTAATTACCACTAAACAATATAATTAGCTAATTCCAATATATATTGTGTAATCAATTAATATCGATCAAAACAACCCCCATCCCATTCTTTTTTTTATCAAATAGATACGGACATATTTAGATAATCTTACTATAATAATTATAATTAGATAGCGATTGGGGACAATGAATTTGTATATATACATATAATTTTTTCATAATATATTTTTTGTTTTTGAATGGCTGAAAATTTTACCATCTTCCTTAACCAATCCTTATGGCCTTTTTTGTATCGGTTGGGTTAAAAAAAATCAAATATTCAAAGGTAGGAAATATTTGGTTTATATTTTACTTTTTAGTAAATAATTAATGTGGAAATTTTATGTAACAACATACTCACATCTCTAATTCGTTAATTTATGAGTTTTATGATCCTCTATATACCACTGAAAAGGGTGACGTATATACTTGATAGAGCTATATTATACAGTACACATACACACATACCTTCGTCATTTTACATATTATATTTTTTCGCTCTTCGGTTTAGAGTTAGAGAGAAAATATGTATATTTATTTTGTTTTCTAATAAATTTGTTATAAAATTTAATTTACTTATTTTTGAATAATTTATAAAGTTTATCCATATTTAAGGGATATATAAAATACGGATAAATTTCCATAAAAAACATGGTAGTCATGTTTACTGTTTCTATCTACCAAATCTATATATTTCTGGCTGTTGTGTTTATATTTTATACAGATTGAGTTTTAAGTATAATAAATGAGATGCCAGATTTTTTCGTAAATTTTATTATTGATTAATGATAACATGATTGGGATTTAAGGTGGATAAATGAGTTGTTGAAATAAATACGATGCGTCGATGCGAAAACAGATTTGAATTCTTTGGAAGATTTTACGACTGATAAAGTAATGTTCACGATAGGTAAAGTTGAATTAATTTTATTAGTATTGATTATATTATATACCTCTTTATAATTAGTTTTTATGGTTGTCGTCCAGTTATTTTTTTAATGGCTTTTACATAGGCCATTATTGGCTCGTACCATCATACTGTTGCAAGCAACCAGAAGATGCCAGATCGCTCTCTACGTCGTGGAGCCATCGCCGACAGCGACCTCTTCGCCTACACAAAGGCGGCTCTCTCTTCAAAGATCGCTGTATCATGCGGTTCGGCTGTATCATTCGGAATTTTTAATCTTGTGGTTGAAAGAACTTGGTATGTGCCATCAACGTCGCGTTTTGGGCCATATATCACCACACGCATGATTCTTCTCTCGAATGTTAGAAGCCCTCCGTCAAGGTCCAACTCCCACATCCATATATGACAAAAGGTCCAATCAATACTCTGCACTCGTCTCAGTTATATATATATATATATATGTATATATATATATATATATATATATATATATATATATATATATATATATATATATATATATATATATATATATATATATATATATATATATATATATATAGGGTGAGTTTCCTAATAAATGCAGGGCTTTAATCTCGAGAACGGAGCTAGATAGGAGAAAATTACTTATAATGAAATTTATTAAGAGTCGGATCTTCAATAACCTTGAAACTCATTAGTTTCGGAGATATAGGCTAATGTTAGGTTTTTTTAATTAGAACCTAGACTTTTGAGTCTTTGTTTTTATTAAGCAATTAAAAGTAAACACTTTTTCCTCACACATCATTTTTGTAAAGTGTATGATTTTGAATATGTTTGATTTTGATTTTGAATATGATTAAAGTATATGATGGCGGACATTTTGAACATTTCTTAAATTAATAAACAACATGATAAAAAACTTTTTCTAAGATAATTGTAATTTTATCACAAAGTAATAAAACAAAAAAATTGCATAATAAGTCAAAGAACATTTGATATTTCCTATTTTAATTTGTAGAACTTAGGGAAAATTCTATTGCTTTAGTGAATATCAATTTTTGCTCATATATCTGAAATCATATATTTTACAAAAATGATGTGTGAGCAAAAAGTGTTTACTTTTAATTGCTTAATAAAAACAAACACTCAAAAGTCTAGGTTCTAATTAAAAAAACCTAACATTAGCCTATATCTCCGAAACTAATGAGTTTCAAGGTCATTGAAGATCACCACTAGACGTCCACTTCGACTCTTAATAAATTTTATTATGAGTAATTTTCTCCTATCTAGCACCGTTATCGAGATAAAAGCCCTGCATTTATTAGGAAACTCACCCTGTATATAAATATATATATATATATATATATATATATATATATATATATATATATATATATATATATATATATATATATATATATATATTTATATATATATATATATATATATATATATATATATATATATATATATATATATACTTAAATATATAAGCATATATATATGCAGTACTGTGCAAAAACATCCGGACAGCTAACATTTTTTAATTAAATCAATGTTTTTCAGAAACGCAATTGTTTTAACACCAAATAGTATGTTTTTTCTTATTATTTAACTCATTATTTACTTTATTTACTCAAAATGTTATTTGGTTTTAAATTTCATGATCCCAGTAAAATAATTTGTGCGAATTTGCGAAAATAGAGAAAAATTGTCATATTTTTTGAAACGAATTAATTTTAAAAATTAATTTAAAAATAATATATAAATTTCGTAACAGGGCATATTTCAAAATATAAACTGTATAAATTATCCACTAAACTATAAATTTAATATTTGGTATGACCGCCATTTTTCTTAATTACCGCTGCACACCTGTTGCTCATGAAGTGAATCAAATTTTGAATCACGCCATTGCTAATATCATCCCACGCAATTTGGATTTGGTACTTCAGTTGCTGGATGGTTTCTGGATTACTTTGACGGACTTAATGCTTCATAATAGCCCAAATTTTTTCAATTGGGTTCATATTTGGGCTATAAGGAAAGGGGGTCATTTTATTGTGTAGATGAAATTACCAACCAAGTACTTTTTCACCTTCAAATAGAAATAAAATGTTATGTACCAAAATTGTTTATTACTTTTTACCTGAAAGTTATACAGAAGTTTTAAATAAAGAAAAAAAGTGCATAGTCATTTGTTTTGATTTGTGGGCTGGCGCGTTGACTTGTTGAAAGATGAAGCTCTCAGTTTCACTAAAAAGCTCCAAAACTGATGCTTTCCAACGCTTTTCCAGAATGTTCAGGTACACATTACCGGTTACCCTTGCTTCGAGAAAGGCTAAGTGACCAACACCAGCATTACTACAACACCCTCAAACCATTACACGCTCAGTTTTATTAGGCACTTGTTGAATGCAGATATCGCTTGAGACGTTCACCTGGTTTTCGACGCACAATAAGCCATCCATCTCCCACATGCAGTTTAAATTTGCTTTCGTCAGAAAACACCACGTTATTTCACAACTCCCTGGTCTAGTTAGAGTGCTCTCTGACCAGCTGAAGCCGACAAATTTTCGAAGATAACTTAAGGAACGGTTTCTGCCGTGAGTGGCATGCCCTAAGATTTGCGTTCAGTAACCTTCTCCGCGCAGTTGAACTGGAAATTTCAATACCTGTTGCTGTAGCAAGATCGGGTTGCGATTTCGGTGATGTTTAAAATCGATTTCGCTTTGAACGAAGAACCAAAAATTTATCTTGCACTGTTGTGGTTTTTCGCGGTCTTTAGAGCACTCTGTGTTCCCCGTAGTCTTATATTTTTTTATAAGATCGACAATTGATGATTTCCCACGTCCTATCCTATCACCAATTACACGCACGGACAGTCCTTCCTTCCATAACGCGATAACAACACTTTTTTCTTGGCCGTTTAGTTTAGACATTTTAAGTACTTTATTCGTTTTTTTATACTAAAAGCTCTTTCTCCATAAACATTACTTTAACAACTTACACTTTCAGAGTTTGGGTGAGTTACCAAATGCAATCTTAAAATTAGAATTTTAAAAAAAAGTAAAAACACTAGGCAACATTTAATGTTTTTAAAGGAATTCGAACTGTCCGAATTTATTTGCACAGTACTGTATACATGTATATATATATATATATATATATATATATATATATATATATATATATAATGTATGCTGCCTAAGAAACTAAATTTTTAATATCTACTAGCGCTCCAAAACCTATTATTTTATTCAATACGCCAATGCCGTAGATATATACACTCACTAGGCTATGGCATCCAGATTTATCTGTAAGAGCACGATTTTTTGGAATACCCGCATTTTCCAATACATTATAGGCCAATTATCAAATGTAAAATGTGTGAAAACACTTGACATTTGTAGCTAGCAAAATTATTGAACACTTTACCTTCAAATTATATTAATATTCGTCAGTACCATTTCAATATTGCGATTACAACTATCCGAGTTTGTATTTAATTTGTATCAAGAAATTTCAATATAAATTCGCGATGTCCACAACAGCGATTTTAGGTTATATATTACCAAACTAAAACGACATAAACAGACATCCGAGAACCTAAAAAATTCACTGAATAACCAACAACCTAAAATTACCATCATCACACAAACCATCTAGTCCGGTTAGAAAAACAATACATTCAAACCACATATGGTATGTATGTATGTAGATCCCAGGTACCCACAACAGCAGAGAAACCGGCGCGCTCCACTCAGGCTCCATCCATGAGGTGATGTGTTCTCATATGCTCACAACCCATCACCATCCATCTCAAGAGAGAATACATATCTCCCGGCACAACTCTTAATTCTACATCAGTTGGTCCTTAAGCGAACAATTCATAACTGGTTCGGTGAAGATGAATAACGTAGGCGTGAACATTTTTGATATTTTTAAACAGATGGCACTGTGAATGGTGCTTCAAAATCTTTTGACTATTCAAACGACTGGGTTAAAATTGTCTCACCTCGAATGTCAGGTTTCGCCATCAAAGTACTTTTGTTAAACAAAAACAAATTCTTAAACACATCGTTCAGGTTATCTGTTAGATATCTGTAAAAACTCCATACATGTTGTTGCAGAAAGTATCAATGAACATGATTTTTCAAAACACGAAATTTATCAATTAATGAGAATGAGAAAATGATGAAACGCTAATTGAAATTTTATGAAGGTTTCTTCTATTAATTAATAGTTAAATAGATGTTCTTATTTAGTATTATTTCAGTAACAAATAGTTACTATTCTTCATTTACAATAAAAACACATGGTAATCTTGTAATTTTTGACAGAATATTAAAAAATACTTGTTCATACAAGTATTCTTTATTTACAGTAAAAATAAGTATGTATATATAATAATTGTAACCATACTTTATTATTTAAATTTATTTATAAATATCTATAAAATATAGAAGAGAACTGTAACCCGGGGTTTAAGCCTAATTTCCATTATGAAAAAATACTGACAAATAGTGAAGGCGGGATAAAAAATATAATTTTTCTTAAAGTGCCGAGTGAAATAAAAAATATTTCCAGTACAAAAAATTTATTCAGTACAGAATAAATTTTTATGGTTACTGAGAAAATAATTATAGCATTACTGACAAAATATATCAAGAAAAGTATTTCTATTCAGTACTGGAGAAATATTTTATAGGAAAAATGTATATGGATGATTTTAAAAGGTCAATGATTTATAGGAAAAATTAATATGGATGAATTTAAAAGGTCAATGAATAATTTTAACATTTCGTTTTGTCTCATTCATCTTAATTTATTGTGAAAATAATTGAAATAATGAATAATTATGTTAAGTTTATTTTTTTTTAATTTATTGTTTATTGTTATACGCAGCTGTCAAAATATATCCACTATAAAAAAAAGAAAAAAGTAAAAACCGATCTTTGTCACTCTAATGGTATTTTTGATTTTTTTCTCGCTTTGGTTTTTTCAGTAAAAAATACTGACAAAATATTTTTCATAATGGAAATCAGACTTTATAGAAAAATTATTTGGCATTTGATAATTTGTAGTATATTATTTAATATTGCCCTCTCGGAATTGTATTAGGTATTTAAATTACCTACCATTCTATTAATGAGTGTATTTTGAGCTACGCGTTACGCATCTATCTTTAATTGTAGCAACTAAACATTTTAAGCAACCCAATAAAATATTGAAATAAAAATGTGTAAATCGATATTTTATCATAAAAATTCAAAATTCTTTATAAGATTAACAATATAATCTAGTTTATATCATACATTTTAGATAGTAAATCACTCTATATACATAATAGTATACAAATCCAATTTTAGTAAAGAGAATTGTGAATGTCGATTTTATTTATTTAGTATGAAAATACGGAATCAAAAACAGAATTATGTTTGTATTAACATTTTATAGTAGAATAAATTGCTAAAACAACACTTAAATAAAATTGAATAAATCACAACACACGACATATTATCGCAACACATTAATATCAGTCAGATGTAATTTATATTTGAGAAGATTCATCCTTTTATTATAATATTATTGACCAATATTCAATTCTCATGTAATATAGTAAATACCGCCAGACGTACATACGTATACATCTATATCGAATAGTAAAAATAAATAACTATGACGGTACTTGTATACATAAAGTAAACAATAATGAACATTAATATGCAAATTGTAAGTTTTATTTATTTATTTATTCAGTTACATGCAAAATATGTATAAAATACTTGCAATAAATAAATAAAATAAACTTGTTTATAGTTTTTTAATATACATACATAAATGTTAATTCGTTTAAATTTTCGTTTCTAAATATGTATATAAATGAATAAATAAATAATTTAAATATTTATGCATTTATTAAAAACTAAATTGTAAATTGTTTGCAATTTTGTTTTAGTGATTTTATTTTGAATATTTATTGGATTTTGTGAAATATATTTATTTATTTAAATATATATTTGCATTCTTGTATATAGAAAAAATCCTCATTAAAATTAGTATATATGTATAGGTAAACAAAAATATATTTAATATTGTAAATATGTACCAGATTTTACCCACTCAATGAGCATAACTCTAATTTCACATTCTATATTTATATCAAAAAGAACAACAGGAAAAACATAAGCAACAAAAATCAATGTAGATTAGATTACTGTACAATTTTATCTTGTAAAAAATTTCAACGAAAATTAAAATAAGAAATCTGATTTACTTCGAAAAATAATTTTTGTAATATTTAATTTAAAATATAAATAATATGTATATAAATCACAGTGGGAGATAAAAATGTTCATATTTTCTATGTATAAGAAGTTTCTAACAAGAGTATTATAGAAGAACTATTTATGATAATAAATAATAATTTATTAGGTTAGATTGAACAATTTCTCGCTTATCGAAACATGCCTCTAGAGATTAATATTGTACTGTTCACAGTACTAACTATAGAGATAACTTTTAAACATTCCCTAATATTCAGTTGTTTTTCTTGTGTATGTGTATATGTTATTTAGCTAACGGTTTAATAATAATAGTAATAAACTAAGATTAAAATTTTTTCTCTTTATACATTATCGTCATCTTAATGTATGAATAATATTCATATATTATGTAGAATCACAAATAGCAACAGTAACAATAATTACATGTAAATAATTAATTAATCGCGGATAAAATACTATCTCCTAAATATTTCAACATTCAAGAAACGTAAGAGACGACAGATAATTTATTATTTGCTAATCGTCTTATAATGAAAATAAATTGCTAAGGTGAATAAATCTGTCTTTACGGCCACAGTGATGAGTAATTAATTTATTTGCATTATGATTTTTGAACATTAATTATTTTGTTTTCTGAGTTAATTTTATTGTTTAATTTGTTTTTTGTGTGGCTTAGCACTTTCGTTGTCAGTATAGTTTTCATGAGGCATTCAACAATTTTAATTTTATATGGCTACAATTTTTGCTGGTTCTACATGATAATTAGAATAGTTCATCATGATACTGTCAAATTATGTTCCTCTAATAATATATATTAATTTGCTTTAAAAATAAAGTATTCAATTCGAACACTAAAGCAGGATTTTCGCAAAATCTAAAATTTTAAACATTGTATCAAAACATTCACTTACTCATTAAAATAATTGCTAGGCAAATTTAACGACCAATATTTAAATCAGAATTAAACGAGATTGTCTGCTCATACGTTACTACACAACATTAGTCTTTAACTTAATAAATGAATAGCATAGAAGTACTTTAGCTCAAACCATATTCCAAAATACTAAACGAATTTTGTAACGAGTGTATTGTTGTACGTTTTGCAACGAGTGTATTGTTGTTTGTTCATTTCCAAAATGATACCAAACGAATACGAGTGTATTCGCTTAGTATCATTTTGGAAATGAAATCTTTAATTGAAAACTGGTTACTAGATTATCTTAAGTCCTACTGATTTCATAAACTAAAATTATCGTAAAACCAAAGAAAATTATTACGTACTTCATCGAAATCACGTTGGCTCAGACGCCAACGATAAAAACGAGATAAAAACCCATGTGTGTAAATTAATTCATTTCGAACGGCTTGTCCACCTACAATATGCATCAGTACTTTTATCTTAGAAGCGATTAAGGTCGCTTTGGCCTTTAAACCATAGCATATTATTTTATATCCAGAAAATTGTGTAGTGTTGTTTGGTTAGTGAAGTTTACTTATTTTCATATATGTATAGAAGTTTTTTTTAATTTCGGTTATTTTTAATAACATCTTTTAGTATTAAGTCTTGTCATCTAATTTGTTTGCTGCAAATGTTTTTTCTTCGATTTTTAATCTATAATAGAAGAATTATAGGTATAAATTTAAGAAAAGGCGTTGTGGAAATATTTTTATAATACGGCTGTGTTACAAACAAATTAGTTTTTTATTTGACATTTATAGCCAGAATTTAATTTTAAAATTCAAACCAGATACTATTACGAGTAAAACAAAAACATTCCAACTGGCTTAAATTTTAAATCAAATTGTAAGTTAAAAATATTAATAATTTATACAACGAAAAAAAATATAATATAAAAATATAAATTTTTTTTTCTTCTTATACAACGAAGGTTGTAACATGCACATATAAAATAATTTTCCTTATTACAAATAAAATCTTGCTGTTTTCTTTTGTTACAAAAATATAATGTATATTAGTTTTGATGGTTTGTTTCTTTTCTCTACGATATGTTTTGGGGTCAAACTACTCTTAATATTTGTCAAAGTACTCTATTACCTTGTGCCGTTGCAAAGCACATCGAGGAAACATGTGTAAAGTTCTGTTTTAATTAGTCATTCTGCATTCGGTCAATGGATTCTACATTCCAACCTTCACCTAGATGTTCATGGTCACTAATTATAATTATTAAACAACTTTGCATCCCGCTTCTATCGGGATTTCAACCAGTTATCTGTATTTCATTTTCTTTAACCTAGAGCCATTAATATATTATAAATTGTACCAGTTTCTCAACCAGTACTGTCTCTTTATGACGTGCATAATGAAATTACAAAAAAATTTGTTGATTACAATTTTTTTTTGTATATTACAACAAAACGTAGATTTAAATCAATAAAATATAATATTCCAAAAATATTAAAACTGAAAACAATTCGTTCAATTAAATCAAATCATGGCCAATTAAATTTAAATGAAACGTAATAAAAGAGAATAACATAAAGTTGTTAATTCTAAACCGCAAGGCGTTGTTTAGTGCGGTTCAATATTGCATATAATATAAGTACAAATATTATTATACAATTTTTGTTTTTATTTAAAATATTCCTTATTTTAATTAATTGTGTAAATATTTTTATTTTTATATAATTATTTCGGCAACATTCTTGCCATCATCAGTATATATTATTTATTCACTTATTGAGTCTATTCTATTTTTGAAGAACATTCCGCTTGACTGATGCAAACGGAATATTGTTTTATTCTTTGCCAATGAACAAGTACGAGTATCATTTTTACTATTTTAGTTTTACAAACGATTTGCATATTGACTGTCAATTATAATTTTATTGAACATAATAATAGTATTAATATACTATAGTAAAATCATTTTTTTTGTTTGTTCGTTTATTCTTAATCATGATTTAATATTTTAATGATAAAATAAAATAAAAATATTAATTGAGTTGGATTTCAATTGAATTCGAATCGAACCTAGAGCGATGGCAGTAAAACGTATTTGGACATTTATTTACATAATTAAAATTATTTTGAAAATAATAATTTTATTTAAATATATAATAGAATTATAAATGAATTTTTTTGTTATTATATTTTCAGGGTTCTGATGGAGGGTCAGTGGTGTTTGCCTCGACACCAACACAAATACCGGCAACTACACCAAGTCCTGCAGCACCAAGAAAATCAGATTTTCCGACTACTGGGCTGCCTCTCAGCAACGGGCCTATTGGGCTGGGAGGCAGTGCAAGTCCAGTGCCCGTACCACCAAATTCCGGACCAGCTCCTCCTGCACCATCTCCGGCACCAGCAGCATTACCACCACCTAGTCTGCCACCGCCTTATCCTACGCCGATGCAGGTAATTACAATAATAAAAATAACCATTTTGCTATTAGCATTAATTTATTTAATTAAACTCTGCTGTCTGTTAAATATTTAATTTAACTTTTCCGCTTAAATAAAAAATTTAATTAACAATTATTTAATATGAATTTATTATTTTGTTATTTTGTTGTTTTTATTAAAAAAGGCGTGCTTACTTGTTTTAAAAAAATTATTTCATTTCTTAATCTTTCAAACAAGTTTTGTTTTTATATTTTACCAACAAAAATTACTAACCAATAATAGAATACAAAAACTATTATAAATTATTTATTAGTTTTCGCAAGGGCGATGCTATAATGAATGAAAATATGTTTTATTTTAACAAAATAATTTATTTCGAATGTCAAAACTAGATACTTTAACACTAATAATTTAAAATGTTATGTTTAATAATAATATTAATTATGAATTTTGACAAATTAAGAAATAACCGAGACATTTAATAAGTTTAAATAACTTCACAGTGTTATTTATTTATGCTGTAATTAAATAGGTTATTAGTTCAATTGATTTACGGAAATGTGTGTTGAAATAAGAAGCATAATATATTGATAATAATAATAGATAATATATATATATATATATATATATATATATCAGACTGTCATTGCTGTTTTAAACCAGTGATGACAGTGCTCGCAATTTACACTAACGACAGTTTATTCCATTGTTTAAAAGTATACAAAAACATTTTACTGGGAAATATTCAGAAAAAAGTTATCCACGATGGAATTCAAGCGTAACAGTTTGGCTCTATATTTGGTTGGAAAACCACAGTTGCCGATTTTTAACCAGTTAAAACATCTTATATAGATAATTTGTTATAACGATACTGGCAGCATTGAAAACGCCATAGTGGTTGACCGAAACGCACTGCAACATCGCCGGATATCATTCGCAAGGTGAAGACCAAATTGGCTCGAAATCCTCGATTTAGCAAACTTGGTTTTCTGCGATGAGGCCGTTTTGAGCAATATGTGAACAAGCAAAACGACCGGATTTACTTGCCGGGCAGTTCTTCTATTCGACCAACGAATTGCCATTCGTAACCAAACGCGGCCGATGGTGGTGGTCTGGTCCACCGTAACGTAAAAGCCGTTCAACGCTCGTTACAAAGAAAATAAATAGTATTTATTTTCTTTGCCGTGGCATCAATATAAATGCGCAAATTTATCGGTATCATGTGTTGGAGGGAGCGTTGAAGCCTTGGGCACAAAAACATTTCGGCCTCAGAGCCTGGATATTTCAACAGGACTCAGCGCGAGTCATAAAGCACGCATCAATCAAGATTGGCTGAGAATCAGCATTCCGCGGTTCATTTCCACTGCCCAATCAATGTCCACCAAATTCAATGAATACAAATCCGTTAAATTTCTCGGTTTGGGGTATTTTGAAGAGGATGGTTGGGACAAAAAAATATTCCCAGCTAAGAGCTTACTGAGATGTCGATCATCTCAGTAAGCTCTTAGCTGGGAATGGACCAACATACCGCAGATCCACTTTGGTGCTACATGCAATAGTTTTTTCGGTCATTTAAAGGCCATAATCCCGGCTTAGAGTGGCGAGATTGAAAACTGCTAATATAATTCAAACATTTAAATAATTGTGAACATTTTATCTTTGACTCAATAAAATTCATCAAAAAATATAAATTCTGTGGCGTTTTGTTTTGGCAACACTTCGTATCAGTCAGGGTGTATATTAGTCGAATCGATAATTATAGATCTTAAACTATTAACGAAATTTATGTAAGAAACCAAATCAGCTGCAATCTATTTAAACCTTCTGTTACAAACAAAAGATAAAATCGCGTAATAAACAAGTGTTACCATTTTACGAATAGGTTAGAAAAAATTTTCAGCCTTGCCTGCTTTTCATATTAATTAAATTCCTTTCGCAAAATCTAAATAAATCTTAAAATCTTTAAACTATAGGATCTACCAAACATATTGTAATGGTAATACATAAAAACTAATTTATATATAGACACTTACAATTAACATCTTTCTGTCCTCTTTCTTGATACAACAAAAGGGATGAAATAAAGTTTTATTGTATTCTCATCATTTATCTATCATTTAATAAAATACTTTATTCGAATTTTTAAGTTACTTAACAATTAATTTACTTAACAATTAGAATTTGAAACAAGGAATTGAAGAATACATACATCATATATCTAGAATGTAGTCTTGTTTGAAATTATATTAATTCTCTAAGTTTTAAGTGTCGCTGATGCATCTCGCGGTCTTGACATCGAGAATATATCAGGAAAAATACATTTTTATTAAATACTTTAAATGCCTTAAAAGTTTACATTTAACTGCAAAAATCATTGAATGCAAAGCTGGATATGATATGATTGAGACTAACAGGCGTCCATTTCGGAAATCAAGGGTTTGTATAGTACATTCCTGCAATATGTGCAACAAAATATCAAAAGAATACAGGAAGCTTGGCATCTTCCAAAATTATGCGAGCCCAGGCCCTGCCTGCCTCTAAACAAAATATGATTTATAAGGAATAAGAATGTTAGGCACTTAAACAACTGACCTAGTGATCGCTTGAAAGTCAATATCTGACTACCTACTTATTTTCATTAATTATGTTACTAAGAACGATTCATTCATGTTAGAGATTAAAATTTTTTAGTTTTTAGTATATGTTGGTTGTGATTAGGTTATGGTAATGCTATGTTTCATCATATTATGTATATATCTTTAGTATTTCGTAATAGTAAATAAACTGGAGTACTTTATATATGTTACATCTACGGGTCATCTCATCGTTTACTGTATTTCAAAAAGGATTCCCTATCCCCTCTTACAACAATTAACGCAAGGTTAAGTAATATTCGTGATGACCCGACAGCATTTTCATATACAATATGATGATCTAATACTCTGTTTATTCATTTATTAGAAAAAGTTTAAATAAATAAATATTTTAGTACATTCATAGCTAGTCTGAGCTGAGTGAGCATTAATTCAACTATATTATGGAATTACATCCTATCTTTATGGCCGTTTTAGATTTAAGATCGTACGATCTGTAATACACAAAAGTAGATTTCTTGTATAACATGCTACAATCTAATCAAAGAAACTACCAAAGAGGCCATCCTTTTCAGGAAGTCTTTTAGTTTGTAAGAAAATGTTTTAGACAGTAAATTAGCTGTTTATTAAAATAAATTAAACTTTTGACCTAGACTGCCGTTCAAGTAACCTCAATCCAAACTTAAGCATGTCACAAATAATCGTATTTATTTATATTTATGTAAATAAATAAACGCAAATTATTCCAACAAACGATTAGTTTTCATACAAATAATAAAACAAAAGTTGCTCAAGAGCATATTTGATTGATCAAATCAAACCAACAAAAATATGGTTTTTTGTAAAAAAGCGCAAATCGCTAAAGCCAATCTTCAATACACAAGCAAATTTTATATTACCAATCAATAGGTCGCTTCTAGTGTTCATATATGTATATCATTGTCAATATAATGATCGTATAATGGTTGTCATCGTATTAAAAATAATCTTCAATCCCTTCTATCCAAAGCCGACGCAAATGTGTGTGTTTACACAAGCCTTCTTTTTTTTGCACGAGCATATAAAATTACTCATTTCTCACTAACACTACTTAAGGTCTATTTCGAAAAACAGACGCTCACTCAAAACCCCCTTCACTATATAGGAGATTTTGGCTCACTACAAATTGTTTATAACCATTTGAGTCTTTTTATTCCATTTTTCATCTCTACGATTTTCTCAAAATGACAATATGTATTACTAATGAGAAAATGATATTCCCATTCGGTTTTTTACTATGCATTTGTACACAATAATACTTAGGTGATGCGCGTTTGTTTATTTTTGCTATATTGTATTTGTAATCGTATGCGAATAGAAATACAAGAGAAATCAGCCAACGGAAAGAGAAATACATAACACAATATTTAGTTTACAATTATAATATTTAATGCGACGAAGCTGTCACAAGTGTGTGTCTAGGTCTACACAAAACCCGAAGAACGAACGAAAATATAACCAGAAACAAACGTGCTATACGAAACATACGTCATATGCAACGGGATATTTAAATGTAGAATGTGCGTTTCCAACCCTCAAAATGATGACGGTGTTTTTAATATACATACACTCGCGGACAAAATTAACGTATATTTTTTTTTGTAATAGAAAAAAATCCCGCTGGACAATTTCAGTGGAACTGGTATCTAATGATCCCAAATTTATAATTTTCTTAAGAGAAGCACAAATGTGGCGTTATGGAATTATAGCGGCTATTTTTCATTGCAAAATGTTAAAATGTGTCGAACTATTTTTTTAAAATTTTTAAAAGCGGTTTATAAACATTAAAACTAGCTTTATTACAATTTAATTTGATTAATTTAATAATGAGTATTTCCCCCCGTGCCCTTATTACAGCTTCCACCCTTCTGGGCATACTAAGTAGAATGCTTTGTATCATTTCTTGCGGAATGAGATTCCATTCTTCTTGCGCTGCAACTCTCAGCTCTGCTTTGGTGCAGGATTTCTAGCTCTAATACTTAAGCGGCATCGTGAGACCTTAGAGTATAAAAGAAAGCCCGGACCAAGACGTAAAAGGTGCACAACCGAGCATGACGATCGATTTTTAAAAATGAATTCGTTACAAGATCGAAAGCGAACTTCTACTCAACTCAAGTGAGCGTCAAGTGAATATTAGTGTCAGAACAGTTAGACAATTATTTCCCCTTATTTCAGTCTATATACATGATTTCTCCATATAGTTTGGCTATCTGTAGTAGTTATTTGTGATCATACCTTGAATCCCCAAAAAATACTCTAAATTATTTTAAATTAAACAAAACAGCAGAAAAAAACACATCTGCTCTGTCAACACACGTTTTTTAAATGAAAACCTGGCTTAAATACGAATATTTTCAATTGAAGTGTGAGAGTAACCAATTATTATTTCGACTAAGTTTATTGTTACATCTTATAAATCTTTCTAATCGACCTGATAAGTATTGAATAGTAACTATTACAATTCATTTATTACTATTGCTTACTAGGTGCCTGTACCTCTTACTTAAATCGAAAACTATCAATACTCTTAAATGATACAAATTACAACATTAAATTAGCTTAATAATGTTAATAAAAAATATTCTTTCAGAATAATAGAAAAAAGAACCTAACAAATTGAACATACAAATATGTAATATCTGATGCTAATAAAAATGTATACTGTTCAAGTTTGTTTTGCTATTTATTTATTTTTTTTTATATATTTTATACTATGCAATCTGTTTTGGCGCTCAAGGCTCTTCCAGCTCTTTCGCGGTTCGCTTATTTACTTCCTACTTTACGCCTTATTGGCCAAATCCAGGACATACGGCTATAGGTCCGATTTACGTAGAACCATCTGTGAATTGCATAGCTGCAAGCCTATAGTACTGACGTCGAAGATGGGTCGCCCCATGAGTAACTACAACAGGGGTCATCGATGTGTTAATTAACACCACTGAACAAAGTCAACATCATTTTATTTTACTTTATTATAAAAAAATAATACTTTAAATTATAAGTTGACAACTAAATCTTGCCCATCAGCTACATGTTAAATTAAATCTTTAATCAAACACACAATTGCTTTAATTTTAAAAACTTTTGATTTATAATTAAAGTATGAACTAATCTTTTGATGTACATATATACTTTTGATTTATATATCTTCCACTTCTGCAGAAGTTCACTCTTTCTTTAAAACTTTCAATGATATGTTAAAATAATTGTGGTGTTTCAGTAATGACACGAATAATTGCATCTTTAGTTCAGATTGTAGATGGTTTTGTTAAACTTGAATGTTCACAGAGTCCCAAAGAAGTTCAACAATGTTAAATCACATAAATCAAGATTATGATCAATTGACAATGACATCACCACGTTCTTAAATTAATTTGATTATTCAATGTTTTCTTTAATAAAACTATTGTTTTATTTACAAAATTATATGTAGCGGTGTAGAAATCACATATTCAAATTTATAAGCTCTATTACATTTCTTAGTTCTTCACCAGCAGTATTTTCGAGTATTTTATAATTCCGTATCAATTACACTAGCATACCACAGTGAACTTGTTTTGCATGCACATGTTTTTAATGAATTATTCGTGAATTTTCTACTCCTAAATATGACATCTTAATTTATTTAATACATCCACTAATTTATAAAAGTGCTTCATCAGAAAAAATGAGTTTTTTGTGACAAATCAGCTGGTTGTTCTATAATTCATTCAATTAACTACACGACATTTTACTTTTAAATTATCCTATAGCATTAATTCCTATGTTATTGAAGACTTCGGGGTCTATGACCTTCAGTACTATGAATTTCCTAGACCTTCAGTGCTAAATCCTTTCGGAATATTTGCCATGTGGCGCTTTCAATATGCCCAACTCGTTGTGGACGTCGATTAATAGATTTTTCACGTTCATCAGTAGTACGATCCAAATTGACAGTTCTTGTAAACAACCGCTATGCCGAAGTTTTCTAAAATGTTATCTTTCAATCAATTTTTTAAACTCTAAACAATTCAACTAAAGGTATAAAATATAAATAGTGTGGCTAAAGTGTGACATTGACCAGATCTAGACAAATTTACAACGCAATCTGTTTTATTAAAGATTTAAAAACACCGCGGAATTTGAAAGATCCTTTATTTTATTATGATTATGATCAGATGAATTATTTTAATGAATTTGATTACTCTGAATAAATATCTAGAAGAAGACCGTTAGAAGTTTTTACGCTGACAGTTTAAAGCAGAGTATCATAATGTTTTTTAACTAAAAATTGAAGAAGCAAACAAATAATAATAAAAAACTACCAATAATTCTAATAATTTGTATAAATAATGTATTTGGCGTATATGATTATAATTAAAAATCTACATACAAGGGTAAATCAATATATTCGTAGCATCGGTATAAAAAAACTATATATTTAGAGAAATTTTATTTTTATTTTTCAACATAATCTCCTTCAACATTAATGCATTTATTACATCTTATCTTTCAAATAATTTATTTAAACCGTCGAAAAAAAGTTTTGTTTTGGTGTTCAAAATAATCTTCAGTAGCGGACATAACTTTGATATCATTATTTGAAAATTGTCGGCCCATAATTGTTTTTTTAAATTTGGAAACAAAAAAAATCACTAGGAGCCAATTCTGGACTAAAGGGTGGCTGAGCGTTTTTTTAATCTTTAATCTAAAAAATTTAATAACCGCACCGATATTCAATTTTATTCATTTTTATTTTGTCTAAACACGTGTTGCAAAATTGACGTTCAGAAATAAATAAATTAAACAAAATAAAACTAAAGTTGTTTCTAAATGTTTCTTGTAGATGAAAAATAAACAAAAAATAAATATGTTTTCTCTTCCACTCCATAATAACATAACCAATACTACGAATATATTGATTTGACCTCGTTTACGCCCAACCAATATTTTTTTTGTAGTGTTATCCGTCACTCAGGCTATATTGGCCCATTGTGACATCCCACTTTTTTACTTTACGTTCCGGCTATAGAACCGATTTACGTAGAAACCACCTGACATTGCATATCTCCATTCCAGTCTATAGTACTGACATATAAGATGGGTCGGCAGTCGGCACACAGATTCTAACCTCAAAGATGTAATACCAAAGTCTATGCATAAAAAAATTCAAAATAAAAAAATTAAAACAAAACTTCTTACATGACAAAAACCTTCATTAAATTTATTATAAACAGTTACAAAACGTAAAATTTACTTTCAAATAACATTAAATTTAATTACTTTGGCATAAATACAATATTTTATTCATATTATAATATATTATATCTGAAGAAGTTGATTAGTTTTTTAACCAGTACAGAACTGCTAATATAGTCTAGTTTATACACTGGATTTGTAAATAAATTTATAGCCTTCTATATTAATGACAATATATATACTCAATATATTTAAATAATCGGTTGCATTAATTTATTTGTTGTTTTTGTTGTAATATAACAACAAATTAAGTATTATATACGCTATAATATTTTTAATCGAATTGTTAATTTTAATTAACATAAATAAAAATTATGTTTATATATGCTAATTGGCTTGGCGCGAATGTAACTATAAATGTATAATCCATTTTTATGTTATTCTTTAAATTAATTAATTTATTACTGTTAACCATAATTTAAATAGAAAATAATTTAAACATTTATTTTTCTACCAGATCAAAGGTGTTACGTTGTTTAATTATTTTAGCAGTCATTAAAACACACAAGCGGCATATCATTCAACAAAATCAAAATGTGTACTATATATATATATATATATATATATATATATATATATATATATATATATATAGATATATATATATATATATATATATATATATATATATATATATATATATATATATATATATATATATATGTGTATATATATATATATATATATATATATATATATATATATATATATATATATATATATATATATATATATATATATATATATATATATATGTATATATAATATATATACATATATATACATATATATATATATATAATATATATATAATATATATACCGATGGTCGAGCGGAATACATTTATAAATTTACATCACACCGTCGTAAATATTAAAATCATCAACAATTTAATGAACCGCATATGTCACACCATTAAAGCGCCCCCCACACTCATTCAATGACATAAAACAAAAATCATAAATCTAAATTTTTATATTATTAAACATAAATTTTTTTGTAAATAATCTTTGTTGTTTCTTTTTAAGTTAAATCTTTACCGCGATCCCCCTAATCAAAACATCATATAAGATACATTGTAAATTGATATATGACTTCGAAGCTCATAAAGAAATAATTTTATATGTAGAAAAATATTTTTAAAATAACATTCAACAAAAATAAAATTAGCTCACGATTTATTGTTTGTTAAGAATGACAAAATGGCATTTAAAAAAATTCGTAAAATGTTTTTATATTTTTTTAATTTATAATATAATTAACATGATGGCATTATTTCACAAATGAAAATAAAATATAAATATTTTGATTATTCATAATTATCCATACATCATACAATGTATAGTTATCATAATTTTAAAATTTACATATTATTGAAATTACAGTTTTGGTATTTAATGTTGTATAATGATGGAGAAAAGAAAATATTTATGTACTTAATACATCTTTTAAAATGAACACATCTAACATAGTTATATTTTTCCTCGATTATAAAGTATGAATGTATTTAATAGATTTAACATTAACTATTTTAAATACATGTAAATTTAATATTGTAATAATTAACATATCGAGCACGATGATAATTAATTTAACATTATAATTAACATTTTGTTAATATATTTTATTTTGTGTGATAGCTAAATAATTTCTTCTTCTGATAACTTTTTATTTTTTATTTAATAATTCAGACATTCATCTATTTTTCTGTTGTTTTTTTATTGATAAGTCTTTCATTATTAATTATACAGTTTGTCGTATTACAAGACCTTCCATTATTTCTTTTGAACGATTATCTTATGGTCGTCAATGTTACATTGTGATTTGTAATAAACATTCACAATCTCTAAAGCTTTCCCACTACCTATCAAGTCTCGCATTAATTAAAGATACATAACACAGAAATGATGTGAGAGGAATAACTTCGTTTTGAGTTTTGACCAAAATTTGGTAAGCAAATGCTGCAATGTTTATAATTGTAAGTTAATTTCTTATATTCACTTGATCTACTGCATAACAAAAATGATCACTCAATCAATATATCATCACTGAGGTAGTAAATTTACCAAAGCTGTAGTGGAGAAGCTGAAAATTTAAAAAGTAGTTTAAAAATGTGTTTTCTTTTGTTATTATTCGAGTCGAGTCTGCACAATTAACAATCTCTTCCTATTCTTCGGTTTTGTTATTTGTTAAACGAATGTGTGATCGGGTCTAATTCCGAGAGATTCTGCCTAATATTTGGCCGTACACTATGCATGTTCATATTTTATTTTGTGTAAAGGATAAATATATTTTACAATTTATTTATATAATTATTTCAGTATTACTGACACATGTAAAAATAAAATGTTTCGTTTTTTACATATCTAATTGTAAATTTAAAATTATCAGTAGTATCTCTTAAGGAAGTAGTTCTGAATTTGCAGTTCCTATTAAACCAGAATTAAGTATTGTTAAACATATATATAATACATTTTTCAATACCATTAGAAATTGAATTTTACATTATTTAGTCAATTCTTTATCGACTCCAAATATGTGAAACTTTCAATTTTAACCTAGCATATAGCTATAATAATATGTATAATCGAAAGACAATTTAAACTAAGTGAAATTAATTAAATGTTATAACAGCTGAATACGAGTTAATTGAACTTTGAACCATTATTGAGTTTGGATATATGCGATTTTTGCGTAATTCCAATTATAATTTACACAAATTTCTAGTGAAATACATTGCAAAAGTATTTCTTTAAACTGCTTTAATATTAAGGTTATATATTTCTTTGTTCTCACTATATATAATGGATTCGATTGCATGCATGTTTTTCTGTTTGCCATTAAATTTTGTGCAGTAAAATCATGTTTTGAATATATTGATTGACTAGTACAAAACAATATTAATAATAATTGTAGTAATAATAATAGTTATACTAGTAGTAATAAAAAAGTAAATATCGCTAAAATGTTTTAATTTATTAAATTTGTTGACGAGAATTCTTCCTTCGTCAAAACAAAGTAAAATAAAGCTTTTGCTGTTTACGGTTAAATGCAATTTAAAAAACTGCTCCGTTCAAAAACCGGCGTACTACAAAATTCCGCATTTTAAAATATGTATTGCATTTCAAATTAACAATCGGCACGTTTTAAAATGCTGTGTTTTTATAATAAAGTGTTTAAAAAAACGCCCACATATAATATAAAAATATATGTGTAATTTATTATAAGAAAATTAATTATTAATAAATAAATAATTTGGTTAAATGAATGAAGAATTTCATGAACGCATTTCATTCGTACTATGTTGCATTTTGTACCTCGCAGCATTCAAAATACGATATTCTAAACCGCGGCATGTTGAACGGTTCTATATATGTAAATGCAAAAGATAAATTTTATATATTTTCAAGTATATTCATAATAGGTTGTAGCACTTTTTTATTATTATTAAAACTAATAATATTAGCAATAAACAATATTATAACTTGATTTATTAGTACTTTATAGTTTTATAACGTTTTTATTTAAAGAAGTTTTGACGCTATTAGTCTATTGGTATATGTATTATGTTGTGTTAATATTATTGCTATTATACATATGTATGTATCTGTTGTGTAGTGTATTATATATATATATATATATATATATATATATATATATATATATATATATATATATATATATATATATATATATATATATATTATATATATTTATATATATATATATATATATATATATATATATATATATATATATATATAAGATATATATATATATATATATATATATATATATATATATATATATATATATATGTATATATAAATATGTTTATTTTTATATATATATATATATATATATATATATATATATATATATATATATATATATATATATATATATATATATATATATATATATATATATAATATACATTATATTATAATTAAATTTGTTGTTCCATCTAAATAAAAAAAACTCCCACCCTCGCAACTTGTAACATCTTACCTTACGCCGAAGCAAAATCGGAATTACATTGCTCCTTGGCAGGTTATCGTTCTAAAATGGGAAAAGGCAAAGCATCCTAAATAATACAAACAGAACACAAATACCCTTTAAATTTATAGAGCTTTCTTAAGGGGTATAGATTTTGATACTTTTCATAAGAACTAATGTAAAATTGAAGTTTTTTGACTCAAATTTAATGAATGAAAAATACTGAAAATAGAAATTATTTTTATATCAATAGTTAAATCAATCATTTTCATATAACATATATAGAAATCAAATATAAATACTTAATATTTTAATAGTTATGATAAAAATAAAAACATTTTGATTTATTCAATTTTATATGTATATAATTGGTTCTAAACGCCGTATAAAAATATATAAAACGAAATCAATGAGGTATGAACTACGAAAAAAACACTTACTTCAAGTACTGGAAAATAGATGGCACTTTAAAACTTTAAAAATATAACCGTATTTATTGATATTTTAAAGCATATTATTAATGCTATAATACAAAGTACACAACAAAAATACTCAATTATGTAAATGAAAGTAAATACTTGGAACAATTAATTTTTTTTTATTTCCATACAGTTCTTGTACTTGATACACTTGATGGCACTAAAAAAATCGTTACTGTTTTTAACAGTGTGAATTTTTAAAATAATAATAAGTATTTGTATTATTTTTTTATTATTCAAATACATTTATTTAGATACAAATTGCATTTAACAATAAAACGGTACCAATAGCATCGTCCACAAATAGTTATGTTCAGCGGTTTTATTTTTGTCCTGTTGCATTACCGAAAAAGTTCGTTAAATTTAAAATTATCATCATTACTATGAAGACGTTTCACTTCAAATGAATATGAAGCATTCATGTATGGTTTTGTTAACCAACTTAATTTATTATGTTGTCAAACTTCTGTTTGACATGTGCAAATTTAAATGTATAACCGATTTTTTGGCTACAAAATAATTATTAGTGACAGTGGATAACAGAAATAATCAATCAGATCAAGGAAATCATCAATGTTTTAGTATAAGATTGAATGTTGACTATTGGAATCCGACCAAGCAACGACGAGGTAGTGGAAAAGCGATGTGAGTCGCCCGCGTAATAGTCTGGATGTGTTATGTTTGGTGCCAACTACTATTCCGTAATGATTCTGAAAGCTTTGTAATATTAAGAAAAATTGAACACAACTAATTTTAAACCAAAAAAAACTTCCTCGTTGTCGATGTGAATACTATCTCAAAAATATAGATGACTTTCATCTCACGATCATCCAGCATGTAATTTAAAATATTAAAGTAGAGTATATATATATATATATATATATATATATATATATATATATATATATATATATATATATATATATATATATATATACATACATATATTTACATATATAGATATACATTTACATATACATAGACATATACATAACATATGCATTTACATAACATGTATGTTTTGTTTTACATATACCAAAAATTGTTCAATTAAGTTTGGATCGGGGATGGATTTACTCTACCAATAGTTGACCTAAAATAGACACAAACAATAAGTAAAAACAATTGCAGCACACAGCCCTTAAACATACCTGATTGGCTACTTGCCATTTCACATCACCAAATGTAGATAAATCGGACGAATCGTATAAATCTTTGGGCACCCACTATCCAAATTTATTGAAAATACATCGACCGTTTTACTGCTGTATAGTATGTCACAAACTTCCAGTGATTGATCCAACCACTATTGAAAAAAAAATTTTGGTTTTAACCTGGTATAAATACTTGGTAGTTGTGAAAACCCTTCTAATCTTGTACAATTCTTACAGTACAACATATGATACGAAGTAATAAGTCCAGCACAAATATCGTACAGTGAATTAGTTCAACACAAATATCGTACAGTGAATCAGATGGGTATCATCCATCACTCGAACAACTGTTATTGCTTAATGTACTCATTACTGGTGTGGTTAATGTACTCATTAGGCCTTGAAAATCATCACAGCCATGTAAAAAATGCACTAGTAATCCAGCTGAAAGATTAAAGAAAAAATAATTGAACATGTATGTTTAATTTTGCAACCATCGAACCTACCTATATTTCATATTCGATGTTGACTCGATCCGTTTGATTTTACCCATACAGAAAAGCACTTTTTCATCATTGGCACCCATTGGCCTGGATTATCAAATAGTTGACCCAATTGATTTAGTATATATTATAATACTTTCGTTCTTGATTTAGTATATATTATATATACTTTCGGACTAGAGAATCTAACACTGAGTCTTAATACCAACAGGTGAATTGATCCGTTTTTGCCGAAGCTAGAAATATTTTAAGTCAACCCCGTTTCTGTTCTGAGAAAAACACTCTAATGTGGTCGAAAATAACTAAAGTGTATTCGGGATTAATGGCGTTCCATCACCTCACTTTATGACTTAAATTATGGTATACAATTTCAGAATTCCTCACTCAAAACAGATTTTTAAAAATCGGAGAATGCAATCCAAGGACTTTAGGTTCTATTTTAAAAATTAATAACTGCAAGTAACTTAACTTATAACCTAAAAATAAAGTCAAAAATTCATGTTGTTTATCCGAATGACTTGTGACGTTAACTCATAAGTCAAAACATTTACAATATTTATTATGGCAATCGATTTTGAATCGTAATGGAATGTAAACATTCATACTGGAATGTAACATAACCAAATAGTTTTCGATTTTGCTTTTTTTTGTTACACAAATTAATTGTCACAATTAATTATTATTATATTATATTAATTATTATTATATTAATATACATATTAGGTGGAATAAATTATTATTCATCTCACATACACAAATAATTTCAACCTTTGCAATTTTGAATAGTACTGGAATGTAAACATTCATTCTGGAATGTAACATAACCAAATACTTTTATATTTTGTTTTGTTTTTGAGTTGCACAGAATATTATCACAATTAAGTTTATATTTATATCACATATGGGGTTCATTATTTATTTATATCACATTAATTATTATTGACCTCACATAAGCTAAATTAATTTAAATATAATGTTTTATTTATTTATTTACACTCACAATTTTAACAACAAAAACAAACAAAATCAAATTTTCATTCCAAATAAAAACATATTTATTTTCTGGATACTGTTAAATTTTTAGTAATAGTATTGAAATGTAGGCGGATCAAGTTCGTTTTTCATGACGTCATGAATTATGAATGTGTTGGTAAATAAAGGGCATAAACTTTTTAAGCTCAATTTTAATGTGTGCGGCTTGTATATTTAGGAGTTTTGGAAAAGGTTAGCAGTATAAACGAATGATGAAAATTTATTTTTGCAAAACTTATTTCAATCTCACTCATGATTCGAATCCGGTAACTTCCGCTGCAACTGACAAACTTGAATCACTACGCCCACTAAATAAAAATTAGTTTTATAATTTTGATAACTATTTCTTGACTTGACAACTCATTAATTTAGAGAGATTGAAAGTAAGCTAAGCCCTATGAAAATATTGACTAAATTTAAAATTTAAATTTAATTACAGTACATATTATTGAAAATATACTCTCTAATCTAAAGTGCACGGTTATAATTTCACTCTAATGTAATTACGCATATCAATGCGTTCTTTAAAATTCAATTCATCATCCGCCATTACTTCAAGGAATTTATATTTACTTGTTCTTTGAATAAATATCCTATATTTAATAATATATTTTGGTTAAAATAACTCCGTTTGGCAATATTATGATCATGTACATAGTCATTTTGTTGTTCGGCGCTAGTTTACGTTTAAAAGTCTATTTAAGCAAACGTTCTGATCATATATGTATTTTGAAATTTCTGGATTTTTTATAATAATCAAAAACAATCAATGATGAATACAAATAAGAGTATTTGAAACATGATAATATGTCTATCAAATTAACATTCTTTTTATCTTATATACGAGTATTGAATCTGATTACACGCCGCACATACCATATATTGCTCTTATTCAAAATAAAATATACACATTAAAATAAAATTAGTACATATTAAACGATTCTAATCACATCACAAGAAAACGAAATTTAAATAACAAAATAAAATTTCTTTCATTTATATTTAATTTCATTTTTATTTTTATTACTTATAATTAAATTTATCTTTATGTTTAAGATAATTAATTGAAAATGTAAATATAATTTATATATTTTTTCGTATCTACAAAAAAAATTTCAAAATTAAATTTAAATATTTGTAAGAAAATAAAAACGAAAAAATTACTTCCGCTATAATAATTTTGTTATTTTATTTTTTTACTATACATTTATATATTTTTTTTATTTTCTTCTGAAAATATCTTAAAGAAAAGTTTTACTTCTTTTCATTACTTTCTTGTAATTTTCTTATATTTATTTATACAAATTTTTTTATGTTTTCCATATTTTTTATTTTTTAGTAAGTTATAAAGTTAAAATGAAAAAATTTTTCCCATTTCATTTTTTCCATTATATAGGAAATTTTTGTTTCGTATTTCTACAATATATCTAAGAAATGGTCGGTTTGTGTACATTAAATCAGAGTTGGTTTCTAAACTTACATTATAACACTTGTATACCAGTTTCCTCGCATAATTATTTCTATATGAATGCGTATTACAGTCACGAATCTATGGGTACATCGAATTAATCATCATAAGTGTATAATCATATTTAATACGATATTAAATATCATAATTTATTTGCGTTTGTATGTGCGTACCTATACCGTATTGAGCTTACAAAATAATATAATCAATTCGCAAATCTAATTCATTTTTCACTTCTCGCACATATTAATTCAATTTAAAACATTTTTATGATTTCGATTGGTTTCTTTACCTTTATGATTCCGATATTGGATGGAAAATAAATCGGTAGCGGCTTATTGTTGATCTCATATAAATGCAGTACCGGATTATTTTAACATTTAGTTAATACACCGACACACACACTAATATAATATATAATTATAAAACATGTATGTACCCTGTTTAACTACTTCGAAGCATCTTTTATAGTTTATTTGAGATTTTATGATTATTACATTTTTATTAGTATTACGACTATTGTTAATGTTATTACTATTATTATCGTTGGTTTTTTTATTATTTGTTTCCATAAAATTTTTTTAGTTGTGTACTATTGCATCAACGTTATAGTTGCTTTGTTTGCTTCATAATAATTTATTGGAAAATTTTGCGTTAAACTTGTATATTATATATATATATATATATATATATATATATATATATATATATATATATATATATATATATATATACATATATATATTTATTTATTTATATATATATATATATATATATATATATATATATATATACAAATATATATATATATATATATATATATATATATATATATATATATATATATATATATATATATATATATATATATATATATATTTATATATGCATAATTATGTGTACCATATAAAATGGTTGCGAAATAATTTCGTAGGATTTTTTTATTTCCTTTGGGTTTGGGTTAGGTATCGCATTCATACCCTTTTTTCTGGTCTTTCAAATCATAGATAATAGACAATATACAACACATAGGTAAATTATATGCATCATACTTAATCCAAATTCGGTTTTGGCCGGTGGCTTATTAGACTAAAGTTTTGTTATAATTGTTTCATAAAATAGCTTTCTTACTTCTTTGCTAATTGCTATGTAGTCATTTATGAGATCTCGTGTTTCTTTTCTTACAATCCGATAAAGACAAAAAGTTATTTGTATTGGAAAATACAAATAATTTATACAGGAAAACACGATCCTCGTTAACTACACTCCAATCGAAAATTTGTTGACAATAACTTACAGTTTAATAAATAATAAATACCAATAATACCATATAACGAGGATTTCGCTTTTAGCACGAAAACAATTCAAAACACAGATCTAAGTTATGAAAAGAATATGTATTAGCAGAATTAATTTTTCTGACGAATACTACTTTGTGGATAAATGGATTTCCATTATTATCACTTTTTTGTGTACTTTCGTCACTGGCTTTAGTAAAACAATTTTTATTTTTTTGTATAATATTCCTTATAGTGGCAATTTTTTATTAGTTCACTTTATAATGTATAAAGAAAGTGAACTGATGAAGATTTGCATTATCGAAATCGATCTTTAAAATATAAACTAATAAAAATCGCCACTATATTATATAAAAAAGTAAAAAAGAATACTACCTCTTAGTTTGTTTGAAAAAAAATAATGTAAATTAATTGTGTTTCTTCTTTAATTTTAGGTATCAAATGGTCCAATAAGTACACATTTAACACCAATAACAAGTCATTCGATATCACCTCATTCAACGGGGTTGGGTAGTAAATCAACAATACCGCCAACGGCCGCAAAAATACCAACCACATGTACAAGCACAATGTCACCAACATCAAAAATTTCACAAAATTCAATTCCATCTCCAACTTCGTTATTAGCATCAACAACAACATTAGGAAATTTAATAACTCCACCTTTAACAACAATAGCAAATGGTTATAGTAATTCGTCGATACCTCCGAATTCAACAACACATCCTATATCTACGTCTAGAATAAGTTCATCACCGCCCAATGCGAATAGTGTGGGTGGTAGTTTACATTTAACAACAAATCAAAATAGTAATAATAATATAAGTAATAGTAATGGTAGTCTAAATGGCTTAGTATCAACACCTCCATCATCGTTACCGGTAGCGGTGCCACAACAACCACCAGCGGCCGCACCAACTGGCCCTCCTGCAATAACACATGCACCAGGTCTAGATAGTGCGACTGCTGCTAGTGGTCGTACAAATAGTCCTGCTGTGGCAACAAGCGCAGTACCATCAGCAGCGGCGCCCACAATAAATGGAGGCATCAGCTCACCAATTGTAGCCACGAATGGTAATATGCCGCCATATAGGTCACTAGGTTATCCTCTCTATGCACCTTATAGTAATTTACATCATAGTCCGTACTTACCACCCGCCGTACCGTCACCTGCTGCATCACCACGCACTGTCGATTCTCGGACAAATCGTGAATCACCGCTGGTCATGTCATCAAAGTCAGTGCGGCCAATAACGCCTAGTTCGATGAATAGTTTAAGTAGTTTATCGTCTACACAACTGCCACCACAATCTTCTGGAATACCGGGAATGCCGGTCGTATCTAATCTCAGGGACCAGCAATCACAACAACAATCACAACAACCGAATTCACAATCGCAACAACAGCCACAAATGCAAATGTCAACACATCCATTAATCGGACAACACACAGTTCGCACGCATTCACCACGAGGGCACAGCCCAACAAGGGAACGTGATAGTTATAGGTAAGTTGACGATACATTTTTGTTTAAATATGTATACGTATGTAGTTATCTTTATTTGTATAATTCTTACAGTAGTAGTATTAGTAGTTTATCGAGGTCGTCGGCAACGCCAGGATCTGCCGTTGCATTTGGAAGTGGTGGATCCGGTGCACCGCCTGGTCCATCACCTTCATTACCATATAGTACGACAAATTCTGGTCAATCACCAATACCACCACAAACATCGGTACCAGGTTCATCTAGTCTCTCTTATCCTAAAACTTCGGTACCATCCCAGTGGCCAAGGTTTGTAAAATTAGTTTTGTATTCGTTTAATTTTCATATATATATTAACTTTCGTTAAATGGGTTTAGCTCAACACAATTATCTCCCGCATCTAATACATCGCTTACTCGACCAACACCACCACCGGTATCGGTGTCTATGTCATCTATGCATGCACTGTCATCTTCAGGAACACATACAGGTTTTCCTCCTCCATTATTTACTGCACCTTTACCACCGCCGGCGGTTCCTACAACAACAACAGCACCACATCCATTTTCGGCAGAAGTATTATTCCAACCAAGTAAAGGTTAGTTCTGCATAACAATTTGGTGTTATATTATTGATTTTATGATATTTTGAATTTCAGTTGATCAAACAGATCTACTTCGACGTGAATTGGATAGTCGATTTCTAGATCGAACAGGTCTAGGTGGTGTTCCATCAGCGCCTTATCTTCGCCAAGAATTACACCACCATCAGCATCAACATACACATTTACATCAACACCAGACGATGTTGTCATCAGCACCATCAGCACCAGCACCATTATTCCCACCTCCTCTATTCAAAGATATTAATAAAATTGGTGCAGTTGACTCGCCTTTTTATCGAACTGGTATAGGAATGCCGGCTTATCCCGGCTACTCACCGAGTTTGATGCATCCCGGTTTAAGTGGTTCGACACCATTTGTGCCGCCAACGCATCTACCCAATTTTGCACCAAAGGTAATCAAACAATATATTTTTATTTTATTCCCGCGACTTTTGTTTTCTATTCATTTAACATAGTAATTCAGCTTGTTTTCATTACAATAATTTAATATACATATTTATAAAATCATTCAGTCATAATTTTCAGAACATCCAATCATTAATAGTTCAACTAGACACTTCTATTTTATGTTTTGATTTAATTTTATTTATGTTTGAATGTCTGAAGACTAGTTTGTTTTGTTTTTGTTTTTTTTTTAAACTTTGTTTTCGGTTTTTGGTATTTTAATTTATTTTGGGAGGCGTAATTTCTCGACGCTAGCTAAAATTTATAAGTGATTATTCTCGCGATTAAATGTAAACAATAAGGCCAAAAACAAGCAAAAAAAAAAGATAAACAAATTGAAAATATCTGAACAAAATTGCCAAAATTATAGAAAAAATAAAATTTGGACCAAAAACGCTTTTTTTTTGTTTCGCAGCAGCCAACTCCTGTGGTAGATCCTTCTAAACCTAAACAAGTGGTAGGTGTCCAAGAAAGTGTGTGATATTTGTTTGAAGTTTTCTTTATTTAACTTTTTTTATACACAAAACAAAAGAAAAATTTTCATATTTCATTATTTCATCATTAAAATACATAATAAATTGTTGAAAATCTTAACCGAACCGGTAATGAATATTAGTATCTGTTGGTTAAGACTTTTTCCTGCTTATATATGATAAATTTTTAGTTTTAAGTATTTCGATATTTGTTTAATTAATATGTTAAAGGTTTTTGGATCAAATATGTGACATGAATCCAGAAACCTCTATCGC